>JACEIK010015758.1:0-17643 GCA_018107945.1 Datura stramonium | reverse complement strand
CCGCTAGCCGCTGCAATTTAGATTCTCCAACTCAGTAGTGACGTGTGACTCCTCATCATCCGAGGCCACTATTTTCTTTCTTTCAGACATTTATTAGTTTTAGTTAGACTTAGAGTTAGCTAGGGTTTTATCCCAGTAACTCCTCAGTTAGATGGCTTTCAAACAGACCTGATTTTCAGATTTATCAGTATGATTCAAATGTTTTGGACTTTATGTTTTCATACTTGTCTTTCATAAATGTTTTATGATACAATTTCAAAGTTCCGCTGTGCATGTTTACTTAGAATGCTAGTGAATGATAGACCAGGGGTTTACTTTGGGTCACTTGTGGCATCAAGTACCGTTTTACGTCTAGTGTGTAGGCTCGGGGTGCAACAAACTTGGTATCAGAGTGCTAGGTTTAGAGTATCCTCGGAAAGTCTTAAAGCCGCATCGAGTAGAGTCCTTTTAATGGGTGTGAAGCGCGCCACACTTATGATGAGGAGGCTATAAGATGTTATTAGGAAAGTTCCCTTTTATTCATACTCCTTATCATGCATTAAAGTCTAATTTCAGACAAGCCCTTTTAACTCATGCTCTATTTCATTTCAGTGAACAATGCCTCCCCGACGTGTAAATGGATGAAGGGTCGGTAACACCAATAGACCAGCCCTGGCAGCTCCTCAGGATGAATCCATATCTACCACCAAATTTAGGGTGGCCATTAAATTCTAGCCCAAACAGTCACCAACCAGGTGAATTAACATGTTGTGCTGATAGCCACAAATGGGTTTGCAGCTGCTGCTCGAGTGCGGGATTTTACCCGAATGAACCTTCAAGATTTTCATGGAACGAAGGTGGGAGAGAACCCACAAGGGTTTGTAGATGAGATTAGAAAGATCACCCGAATTATTGGTGTCAATTCCTCTAAAAGTGCTGATTTGGTTGCCTACCAACTGAAAGGAGTAGCCCATGTCTGGCATGACCGGTGGAAGGAAGGACGACCAACGGGAGAAGGACCAGTGGAGTGGGAAGAATTCCACACAGCTTCATGGACAGGTTCTTCCCTCGGAACTGAGGGAGGCTAAGATGACAGAATTTATGAATCTGCGTCAAGGCAATATAACAGTGGAGGAATATTCTCTAGAGTTTACCAGACTATCAAAGTACGCTCCGGAGATGGTAGTCAAGCCAAGGGATCGCATGTTGAAGTTCGTAAATGGAGTATCTAATCTGGTCCGCAAAGAGTGTAGGACGGCAATGCTAATCAAGGATATGGACCTTTCTAGCTTAATTTTGTATGCCCAACATATTTAGGCTGAAAAGCTGAAAGATATGGAACGTAAGAACAAACACGCAAGGACTAGCTAGTTAGATTTCCGCCATAAAAGATCCAGTGGTGGTAGCCTCCCACAGCAGCAGCAGTAGCAACAGCAGTAGAGAGCCCCAACACCAAGTTTAGCCAGTGCCCCAACCTTTCGGTCCTACCAAGATCGGAGGGGTGGGTCATCTGGCACTCAATATCAGGCTCACAGTACCAGGAACAAGTATCGAGCATGTCCCAAGTGTGGTAGGAATCACCCAGGAGAATGCCTTCAGGGACGAGAGTGCTGCTTTGGGTGTGGACAACTTGTACACAAGCTTAAGGAGTGCCTGTCAGCAGGGAAAGGGAGATCACAATCTACCACATCATCAGCTCCAGCAGGTTGACCAGCCCAGCAGGCTAGCACATCAAGTACAGATGGAGGTCAGTGCCCAAATCGTTTCTATATCAGGAAAGCTCACCTAACGTAGTTACTGGTATGTTACGTATCTTCCACCTAGACGTATATGCCCTCTTAGATCCAGGAGCTACTCTTTCGTTCGTGACTCCTTATGTAGCGGTTTAGTTCAATCAAAGTCCAGAGGTCCTCTTAGAACCATTCTCAATATCGGCCGCAGTTGGCGAGTCAATTAGAGCCAGTCGAGTGTATAGAAATTTCCCAGTCTCGGTCCTGAACAATGTAATTCCAGCTGATCTCGTAGAGGTAGACATAGTCAATTTCGACCTTATTCTCGGTATGGATTTGTTACACTCCTAATATGCCGCAATTGATTACAAAACTAGAATTGTCAAGTTCCAGTTTCCTAAAGAGCAAGTATTAGATGGACAGGAAACAGTTCAGCGCCTAAGGGTAGGTTTATTTCCTACCTTAAGTCCTAGAAACTCATTTCCAAAGGATGTGTATATCATCTGGTTCGGGTCAAGAATTCCAACTCTGAGGCCCAGCCATTCAGTCAATCCCAATTGTCAGTGAGTTTCCAAATGTATTTCCTGACGGTCTTCCCAGAGTCCCCCCTGAATGGGAAATAGACTTCGGAATAGATCTCTTCCCAGATACGCAACCCATCTCCATCCCTCCTTATAGGATGGCTCCAGCTGAGCTTAAGGAGCTGAAGGAGAAGCTAAAAGATCTTCTTGACAAGGGTTTTATCAGACCCAGCATCTCTCCCTGGGGTGCTCTAGTTCTATTCGAGCGTAAGAAAGAAGGTACCCTCAGAATGTGCATAGATTACCGTCAGTTGAACAAGGTCACAATTAAGAACAAGTACCCTCTACCCAGAATTGATGATCTATTCGATCGGCTTCAGGGAGCCAGCTGTTTTTCCAAGATCGATCTCAGGTTAGGGTAACATCAGTTAAGAGTTAGAGAGAGTGACATACCGAAAACAACATTCAGAACTCGATATGGTCACTTCGAGTTTATGGTGATGCCCTTTGGGTTAATAAATGCCCCAACAACCTTCATGGATTTGATGAATAGGGTCTTCAAGAAGTACCTGGATATGTTCATCATCGTATTCATCAACGACATTCTGTATACTCCAGAAATGAGGAAGAGCATGCAGATCACCTAAGGATAGTGCTTCAAACCCTCAGAGACCACCAATTGTTTGCCAAGTTTAACAAATGTGAATTATGGTTAAGGTGCGTGACTTTCTTAGGTCAGTGGTTTCAGGCGAAAGAGTACGAGTAGACCCTCATAAGATAGTACTAGTAAAAGATTGGCTCAGACCTACTTCTCCTACTGAAATCAGGAGTTTCCTGGGCTTAGCAGGTTATTACCACCGGTTTGTGGAAGGTTTCTCTTCTATAGCATCCCCTATGACTATGTTAACTCCGAAGAAGGTGAAATTTCAGTGGTCGGATGAGTGTGAGAAGAGTTTCCAGGAGTTGAAGACTCGACTCACTACCGCTCCTGTTTGACCCTGCCAGAAGGAACAGATGGGTTGGTTGTTTATTGTGATGCTTCTAGAGTTGGACTCGGTTGCGTTCTGATAAAGCAGGGAAAAGTGATAGCCTTTGCCTCAAGATAGCTCAAAGCTCATGAGAAGAATTATCCAACTCATGACTTGGAGTTGGAAGCGGTGGTATTCGCGTCGAAAATATGGAGACACTACTTGTACGGGGCTCACGTGGATGTGTTCACAGATCACAAGAGCCTTCAGTATGTGTTCAGCTATAAGGACCTAAACCTGCGCCACGGACGGTGATTGGAATTGCTAAAGGATTATGGCATGAGTGTGCTATATCACTCGAGTAAGGCCAACGTGGTGGCCGACGCCCTAAGCCGACTGTCTATGGGAAGTGTGGCTCACATTAAGGAAGGCAAGAGGGAGTTAGTGAAAGAAGTTCATAGACTAGCCCAGTTAGGGTGCAGTTGGTGGATTCAGCTGAAGGTGGCATGGTAATGCAAAACGGGTTAGATTCATCCTTGGTAGTTGAAGTCAAATCCAGATAGGATGAGGATCCCACTTTACTTAAACTTAAGGAAGCAGTCTTCAGAAAAGAGATAGAAACTTTCTCCAAACGGGGAGATAGGGTGCTTCGTTACCAAGGCAGGTTGTGTGTACTGGATATTGGTAAGTTGAGACAACAAATACTAGCTGAGGCACACAACTCGAGATACTCTATTCACCCCGGTGCTACTAAAATGTACCGCGACTTGCGAGATATTCACTGGTGGAACGACATGAAAAGGGATATTGCCGAATTTGTAGCATAGTGCCCAATTGCCAGCAAGTCAAGGTAGAACACTAGAGACCTGGAGGCATTAGTCAATATATCAGTATACCCACATGGATGTGGGAAGAAGTGAATATGGACTTCATGACGGGTCTACCTCGGACTCGCCGACAACGTGACCCAATCTAGGTTGTAGTAGATCGGATGACTAAGTCAGCTCATTTCCTCCCAGTTAAAACCACAGACTCAACTGAGGACTATGCCAAACATTACATATGAGAGTTAGTTAGACTTCATGGGGTACCATTGGCCATTATTTCAGATAGGGGTACCCAATTCACCTCCAATTCTTGGAAGTCTTTTTAGAAAGGTCTTGGCACTTAGGTCAAGCTCAGTACAGCTTTTAACCCGCAGACAGATGGGCAAGCTGAGCAGACTATTCATACTCTAGAAGATATTCTAAGAGCGTGCATGATTGATTTCAATGGTAGTTGGGATGACCATTTGCCTCTTATCGAGATTGCGTACAACAACTACTATTATAGTATCCAGATGGCCCCATTTGAAGAATTGTATGGTAGAAGGTGTAGATCTCCTATAGGGTGGTTTGAAGTTGGGGAAACTACTTTGATAGGGCCAGACATAGTTCACGAAGCAATGCAGAAAGTTCAGCTCATCTATGAAAGGTTGAAAATAGCTCAGAGCCACCAGAAATGTTATGCCAATATGAGAAGAAGAGAGTTGGAATTTGCAGTTGATTATTGGGTATACCTGAAAATTTCGCCCATGAAAGGGGTGATGAGGTTTGGAAAGAAAGGGAAGCTCAATTCGAGGTATGTGGGACCTTATAGAATTTTGAGGCGTATCGGCAATGTGGCTTAAGAATTAGAGTTACCTTTAGAACTAGTAGCTGTACATCTAGTTTTCCATGTGTCATGTTTGAAGAAGTGCATCGGAGATCCAACCTCAGTTGTACCATTGGACAGCGTAGGAATAAAAGATAGTCTCTTATATGAGGAATTACAGTCCAGATCCTTGACCATCAAGTGCATAAGCTGAGGAACAAGGAAATAGCTTTAGTCAAAGTCTTATGGAGAAATCAACTGGTTGAGGGAGCTACGTGGGAGGCCGAAGCAGATATGATGGCCAAATACCCGCACTTGTTCCCTACCAGCTCCAGCATAGCTTGAGATATTAGTTTTGACCTTAGAACTCAACTTAGTTTTCGTGACTCAGTTCAGATGTTCAAGCCTCTTTTATGTTTTTGAATGTATGTATGATAAGTAAATCCAGTTTAGTTATGTATTTTTGAAATGGAGGTAGTCATTCCAGCAGTTTTGAAGTCAAATGAGCAGTATTTGGAAATTTTGATTGCTATCTTCTGCCTCCTGTATGTTTTCTAACATTCGAGGATGAATGTTTACAAGGGGGAGATATTGTAATACCCCGAAAACTCAAAATCCAATTCTTGGACTTAAATTAGAAAATCCAGAAAAGTTGCAGAAATGCTTCAGGACGAGCCACCTAACGAGTTGTCATGAGACCCAACGACTCGTTGGGTTAGTCGTTCAAAGAGGGAGTGAGTTTTGAAAAAGAGAAGCAGTGTACCCAACGAAGAACATAACAAGTCGTGGTCACTGACCACAACCCGTTAAGTCACTCGTTGTCAGGCCTGAGTTGGGAATATTTTTAGTTGACCAGTGTACTTGACGAGTTGGTGAAATGAGTTGTCACCTGTGGACAATTCATTAAGTCACTCGTTACCTAGTCTAGAGTTAAATCTTTAGCAGTGGACAAGTGTGGTCCACCACTAGTGACCATGAGTCGTGGTCAGTGACAATGACTCGATAGGTCCCTCGTGGTGACCTACTGAGGATCCCAAGCAGTGTACCTAACGGGAGTGACCAGAAGTAATGGTCAGTCATCACGACCCGTTAGGTCACCCGTTAGGGGCACCTGAAAGTTTTTCCCAGCGAATTTCTAAGGGCTATTTAGTAATTCCTATTCTCCTAAGCTTTAAACCACGTCGTTTTGGACGTAAAATGAGACTTATTAGAGGGTTTGAATAGTGCCTCCCCTTATTCTCACATTTATTCTCAGGAAACTTATCGAAAGTCCTCTCAAGAAACTCTCAAGCAAGCTTAGGGTTCTCATCTATTGCAGCAGTTCAAGTCTTCTTCTCCAAGAGAATTTTAGTCAAGTATGTGAGAATTTAACAAGGGAATTGTCCGTCCCTTGTGTTCCCCAAAAATCTTCCCATAATCTCCCTATCATTTTTACCCCTGAGATTTCGAATATGAATGAATTTCATGTTGGTTTTCATTAACTTCATCTGGAATAATATCCATGTTAATTGTCCATATTATCTTTATCAGTTCCTAATTAATTTGTCAATGTTCGTACAAAAGTGAATTTAAGCCCTAACTTTTGAATAATGACTTTTGCTTATTAAATTCCATCTAGTGAATGAAGATTGTTTTGGGCTAGATTTCCTAGAAATTCTTACTATATATATGTTGAGCAATTATTTCATTGATAAGAATGATTTTAGCCTTGTCGGATGAGATTTCTTTAATTCTTGAATTGTTGCCATATTATGAAATTCCCGTGTTATTGGGATAAGTTGAGTTCTCTATTAGCTGCTAGTATTTCAGACCAGTTAGAATGTAGAATCTCTTTAGAATCTTTCAGAAAATTGTCAACTGATCAGTTTAACTTTGGTCTAATTTTGAGGTTTCAGTGGTGCCTCTCAGTTATCAGAATCAGACTCAGATTATAGTTTTTGGTCCATTAGGCGGTCATGACATTCTAGCATATAGCTCTAACTAGCCCCAGGACCCCAGTTCAGTTATAACTTATTCTTAGACGATTACGACGCTTCCAAACAAGCAGCTCTGACCAGTCTAGAACCCAGTTTTAGAATCTTGTCCGATAAGACTCTCAGGGTACATGTAGTTATACGTCCCTGACTAGTCTTGGAGCCCAGTTTCACACTATCAGCTTGGTAGTTCAGTTTAGGTTTTTCCAGTGGGCGTAGAACTTAGCACCGCACGGGCCGGGGCTCCAGCACACCCAGGTTCCCAGAACTACGTTGCAAGCATAGGTTACAGTATTACTTGTCCTGATTGGCCCCAAACTTTTGTGATCTCTCAGTTAATGCCTTTATACCCTGGCAAGGTATATTGGGTCCAATCGATGTGGTGTATACATCGGACTCCACGTCTAGCTCACGTGGTTATATGTCGGTTATAAACTCTCCCACTAGTTAGTCCAGTCCAGTTTCAGAATAAGAATCTTAGTCTAGTTTTAGATCTATCGGTTCAGTTAAGTGTTATATTCAGATCCAGTATTACAGATTTAGAGCATGTCTTTGACCACTAGGTAGGGTCATTTTTTACCATCTCAAATACTTCAGATTATTTCAGTTCAGATAATTAGTTGGTCAATTAAATGTCTTTCCAGTTCAGTCATTTACATCTATCAGTACATTCCTCTCACATACTCAGTATATTCGAAGTACTGATGCATACTTTTATGCAGTATCATTTCATGATACAGCTGTAGGTTCTCAGACTTAGCACCGCTAGCCGCCGCAGTTCAGATTCTCCACCTCAGCAGTGACATGTGAGTCTTCATCATCCGAGGGCACTATTTTCCTTCTTTAAGACATTTATTAGTTTTAGTTAGACTTAGAGTTAGCTGGCGGTTTTTCCCAGTAACTCCTCAGTTAGATGGCTTTCAGACAGACCTGATTTTCAGATTTATCAGTATGATTCAAATGTTTTCGACTTTATGTTTTCAGACTTATCTTTCATAAATGCTTTATGATACTATTTTAAAGTTTCGTTGTGCATGTTTACTTAGAAAGCTAGTGAATGATTGACCAGGGGTTGACTTGGGGTCACGTGGCTTCAGGTACCGTGTTACGTCCAGGGTGTAGGCTCGGGGCGTGACAATGGGTGTGAAGCGCGCCAAGCTTATGAGGGGGAGGCTATGAGTCATTTTTAGGAAAATTCCCTTTATTCATGCTTTTATCATGCATAGAGTTTTACACTCTAATATGTCCTTCTAACTCATGCTCTATTCCTTTTCAGTCGACAATGCATCTCAAGAGAGGAAATAGAAGGAGGACCAGCAATGTTAATGAGCCATATCCACCAACCCCTCAAGTTGATCAGGTGTCACATGTAGAGATTTAGACTGTTATTCAGATGCTGGCTCAGTCAATGACAAACCAGGTTAACTAGCAAGTCATTATGCTAGCTAATACTAATGGGTTGCAGCTGCTGCCAGAGTTCGGAATTTTACTCGGATGAAGCCCCCAGCATATCATGGGTCTAAGATTGATGAGGAACCAAAGGAGTTCATTGACAAGGTGCAGAAGATCACCCAAATCACGGGTGTTACTTTGGTAGAAAGTGCAGATTTAGCTGTTTATCAGTTAAAAGGGGTGGCTCAGATTTGGTATAAGTAGTGGAAGCAGGGAAGGTGGAATGGTGCAGGTCTGGTGGAATAGGATGAGTTTGTGATTGCATTCCTAGACATGTTCTTTCCCCGGGTGTTAAGGGAAGCTAAGACTATTGAGTTTACGAACTTGAGGAATAATGACGTGACAGTACAAGAGCACACATTAAAGTTCACTCAACTGTTAAGGCATGCTCCGGAAAAGGTTACTGAGCTGAGGCTTCGCATGCTCAAGTTTGTGAATGGAGTTTTTGACTTAGTGGTCAAGAAGTGCAGAACTGTGATGCTCATCAAAGACATGGACATCTCCAGTCTCATCATCCATGAACAACAGATAGAGGCGGAGAAATTGAAGGAGATAGAAAGGGAAAGTAAGCAGGTGAGGATAGGTCAATTTGACTATTCCCAGTAGAGGTCAGGCGGTGGTAATCACCCCCAGCAACAGCAAAGAGGCCTCCAGTGCCTTCTTCAGCTAGTGCTTTATCTTGCAGGTCCCATATGGATAGGAGGGGTGGGACATCAGGCTCCCAGTCCCAGAGCCATATCTCCAGCAGTCACACCTTTCTATCATGTCCTAAGTGTGCTAAGACCCACCGGGGTAGGTGCCATCTGGGCAAAGAGGGCTGTTTTGGTTGTGGTTACCTGGGTCACAAATTAAAAGATTGCTTGTCAGAAGGATAGGGGAAGGCCCAACCAACTACAAAAACAGTTATGTCGGGTCGTCCAATTAAGCATGGTGCTACCTTTGAGAAAGGTGGTGGTCAGTGCTAGAACCAATTTTATTCTCTATCCTCCCATTAGGACCAGTAGAACTCACCTGACGTAGTGACTAGTATGTTACGTCTTTTTTAAATAGATGTGTAAGTTTTACTAGATCTAGGAGCCACACTTTCCTTCGTGACTCCCTACATCATTGTCAAGTTTGATATTAGTCCAGAAATCCTCTCAGACCCGTTTTCACTCTCTACTCCAATTGGTGAGTCAGTTAGAGCTAGCCGAGTGTATAGAGATTGTCTAGTTACAGAGTTACATAAAGTCACCTCAGTTGATCTAGTAGATTTAGATATGGTAAACTTCGACCTTATTCTTTGCATGGACTGGCTACATTCTTGCTATGTTTCAGTTGACTGCAGAACCAAGGTCGTTAAGTTTCAGTTTCCTAATGAACCAGTCCTAGAATGGAAGGGTGGTACATTAGCACCTAAGGGTTGATTCATCTTATACCTTAAGCCTAGGAAAATTATCGCTATGGGGTACATCTATCACTTGGTCAGGGTCAAAGATTCTAGTTTTGAGATCCTGACACTTCAGTCAGTTCCAGTTGTAAATGGGTTCCCCGACGTATTTCCCAAAGATCTTCCTAGAGTCCTTCTCAAGCGGGAAATATACTTCAACATAGACCTTTTTCCAGATACCCATCCTATCTCAATCCCTCCTTACATAATGTCCCCAACTGAGCTTAAAAAATTAAAGGAACAATTGAAAGACCTCCTAGATAAGGGTTTCATAGACCTAACATCTCTCCATGGGTGCCCCATTCCTATTCGTGCGAAAGAAGGACGGTACACTCCGAATGTGCATCGACTACCGTCAACTAAATATAGTTACAATTAAAAATTGATATCCTCTACCTAGGATTAACAACTTACTTGACCAACTTCAGAGAGCTAGTTGTTTTTCTATGGTAGATCTCAGATTAGGATACCACCAGCTTAGGGTCACAGAATGTGACATTTCAAAAATAGCCTTTAGAACTCGGTATGGTCACTAAAAATTTGTAGTTATATCTTTTGGACTAATCAACACTCATGTAGCTTTTATGGATATGATGAACAGGTTATTCAAGTCGTACCTGGACATGATCGTTATTGTCTTTATAGATGATATTTTAGTTTATTCAGAAATAGGGGATGAGCATGCAAACCATCTCGGAATAGTTTTGCAGACTCTCTCGGACTGCCAGTTGTTTGCTAAATTTAGCAAGTGTGAATTCTGGCTAAAATTAGTTGTATTTCTCAGTCATGTTATCTTTAGTGAGGGTATTCAGGTGGATCTTCAAAAGATTGTGGCAGTCAAGGACTGGCCAAGACCAACTTCTCCGACAGACATCAAAAGTTTCTTGGGCCGAGCTGGTTATTACAAATTGTTTGTAGAAGGGTTCGCCTCCATTGTCTCTTGTTTGACCAAATTAACTCAAACAAGGTGAAGTTTCAGTTGTTTGATGCATGTAGAAGAATTTTTATGAGTTGAAGACTCGATTCGCTACAGCCCCCATTTTGGCTCTGCCAGAGTGTTCAGACGGGCTTGTGATCTATTGGGATGCCTCTAGAGTTGGCCTTGGTTGTGTTCTGATGCAGTAGGGTAAGGTAATAGCTTATGCCTCAAGAAAACTCAAGGTTCCTGAGTTGAATTATCCGACTCATGATCTTAAGCTGGTAGCGGTAGTATTTTTCTTGAAGAATTGGAGGCACTACCTTTACGGTGTTCACATGGATGTTTTTACTGACCACAAGAGTCTACAGTATTTTTTTAGCAAGAAGGACCTGAATCTGCATCATAGAAGGTGGTTAGAGTTGTTGAAAGACTACCACATGAGCATATTGTACCGCCCGGGTAAGGCTAACATAGTGGCTGATGCTCTCAGCAGATTGTCTATAGGAGGTGTTGCTCAGGTTGAGGATGATAAGAAAAAGTTGGTTAGAGTGTTCACAGACTAGCTCAATTAGGGGTCCAATTGGTTGACTCAGTAGACGGTGGAGTTGCAGTCCGAAATGGGTTAGAATCCTCTCTGGTGATGTAGGTTAATTCAAAATAAGATGTAGACCCAATTTTACTTAAGTTGAAGGAAGTACTTCTAATAAAAGAGGTGGAAACATTCTCCAAAGGGGGAGATAGTGTGCTCCGCTACCAAGGCAGGTTGTGTGTCCTTGATGTAGATGACTTGAGGCAACAAATATTAACAAAAGCTCATAGTAATAGGTACTTTATCCACCCAGGTGCCACCAAGATGTACAGTGATCTATGGGAAGTCTACTGGAGGAATGGCATGAAGAAGGACATTGCAGATTATGGCTAAGTGTCCAAAGTGACAACAAGACAAAGTAGAACATAAGAGACCTGGGGTATGTATGACTAAGGATATTAGCATTCCTACTGGGAAGTTAGAAGAAGTAAACATGGACTTCATTACAGGTTTACCTCCTACACGTCGACAACATGACTCTATTTGAGTGGTTGTAGATCGGATGACTAAGTCAACACATTTTCTACTAGTTAAGACCACAGACTCAGTAGAGGATTATTCTAGACTGTACATCTTGGAGTTAGTGTCACGAACCGAATATAGGCCCAGATCGAGACACGGGGCAAGGAACCCCGAGGCTCTCCAAGTCTACCCATGACATGAACATACATCTATCTCAATAAAGAAAAAGCAGAAGATCAACATGAATAACATAGCGTAAGTCTAAACATAATATGAAATTTGAGATATATCACATGAGTTTAAATCTTAATATAGACTATGTACGAGAAATCCTCTACCACTGACTTGTTGATGGTACAAGACCCCAACTAACTCTATAAAACTGAAACTAAAAAATACAAGATAGTTGATAAGAGATGGTCCTCGGGAGATGAGGACTCACCAATTGAAACAAGATGCTAACTCCGTAAAAGCGGGCTAGGGTCGAGGCTGAGTCTGAGTGACGGAGCCCGTATCATGAAACAATACAACATAGAGTATGCGGTCAGTACATGGAATGTACCGAGTATGTAAAGTAAGTAAAATGGACAATATTAAATACATAAAATTTCATAAGAGTAGGAAATCATGATCGTAATGTAAAATACCATAATGTAACATAAGGCTCAAGGTTTTCAAACATTCGTAAATTAACTATAATCATAATCATAATAGAAAAGCTTTATAGAACATTACTTGAGCCAAAGTTCATAACCATAAACATGCGTAAATCATGAGGAACGGTGGGAGATTCTTATAACCGACATACCCCAGATGAGCACACATGGAGCTTGCCCTGTAAACCCCTAGACGGGAGGGTGTTCGTACCTTGCAAAGAGTAGAACCTTGAAAAAGGTGTGTATTACTCATGAAAGTCCCATTTGGGAAAAAGGGACAGTCTCAAGGGAGGTCCCATCGTGGCCTACGATGGCACGTAGTTTTGAGACTCGGGGCAAAACCTGAGCCCTGAACCTATTCGGTATTAAATACTAATCGCAAAACATATATAGTGCTCATAGGATAATATTCATGAAATTCATGGACTATTTAAATCATGATAATCTTAGGCATTCTTGAAAATATGTGAAGTATCCATGAAACAAGGCCCGCGAGTTGGCCATAGTCATAAATCATAAATCATGAGGTCCATGCATACTTGTAAAACATGTATATACTTGATATTCATAAATTCATGAATGAGCATTTGAGATAAATCATATCATAAGTCATAAATCAAAATGGGTTAATGGACATCAACATCATAGTAGAATCATAACTTGAACATCCATAAAACTTGCATAATTGGGCATAGTTTTGTAGAGATTTAAATCCATGAGTTTATAATTGAAATAGTTGTGAAATCTGCTCATGATTCATAGAATATAAATTGATACATGGAGATTAACCCATAGATAGATCATAAGGATTTCCTAAGAATTGGGATAAAACCCCATAAAATTTTCAATAGATTTTCATGAATTAGAGAGAGATTGCGCATGGGTGTGAATAATTTCACCTATTCATAACCCTACATACCTAAGATAGACTGATTCTATAACTCCTCTAATTTACCAATTAAAGATTAAAGAAAACCTTGAGGGTATTAAGCTTGATCACCTCCTTAGCTCTCTAAGTTTGCATGCATGAGTAGGAATAGTCTAGAATGAATTTACCCCTCTTAATACTCACTATTCATAGCTTAAAACGATGTAGTTTAGGCCTTAGGATCATAGGAATTACGGATAAGACCTAACTAGATTCGCAGAAAATAACTGACTGCCAGTCCCCATGAGGGATTGGACGAGACGTTACCGAGGGAATGAATTATCACTAGTTGGCATCGTGTGCACTTCCACTTTTCCTCGAAGGGTCCCCACGAGGGACCTAACGGATCATCATTGGTGACCATGACTCGTGGTCACCACTCGTTACATTCACTTCCCAACATGTAAATATCCTACTCAACTACTGACCACGACTATCTTGAAGAATTGCGGTGCTTGGCCACGACTTGCGGTGCCCAACCATAGGGTACACTGCCAACCATTCTTCACCTTTCCAAAACCCTTGGCGATGACTGATTAGACAAGTCATGGGGATTGACCATGACTCGTGGTCATGTCGTGGGGTCTCAAACCAACATTTTCCCAACTCATGTCAAACCCCTCACCACGAGTCACTTAACGACTCATGGACAACTGGATGGGTCACAGGCGATCAGTTCTGTGACCTGGTGCAGAAAGTCCTATTTTCTCCATTTCAACTCTTGGGCTGATCTTAGGGCTTTTGGGGTATAACAATATCTCCCCCTTGGGAACATTCATCCTCGAATATTGAAAATCATATAGAAAAGTAGACAAATGCAATCATAATATTCAAATACTGATCATATAAAGATGAAAACTAACGGAATGACTAACTCCGTTTTAAACTACATGTCTGAGCTGAATTCATGAATCATACATACGTCCATATACATGAAATAAACTGGGGCACATGAAATTTAATGGAGTCTTAGGGAAAAAACTGATACCTCAAGCTGGAGCTCAGCTGGTAGGGAATAAATGTGGGTATCTAGCTATCATATCTTCTTCGGCTTCCCACATAGCTCCCTCAACATGCTGATTCCTCCATAAAACCTTGACTGAGTTACTTCCTTGTTCCTTAGCTTCCGAACCTGATGATCCAATATCTCCACCAAAATCTCCTCATAATTACGGTTGTCTTTCACACCTACACACTCCACCGGAACAACTAATGTTGGATCCCCCAGACACTTCTTTAAGAGAAATACATGAAAAACAGATGGACGGAAGCTAATTCTAAGGGAAAGTCCAATTCATATGCCACCTTGCCAACTCGCTTCACAATCTGTAAGGGCCAACAGAATGAGGGTTGAGTTTTTCTTTCCTTCCAAACCTCATCACTCCCTTCATTGGAGACACCTTTAGAAGCACCGAATCATCCACTTCGAACTCTAGTTCTCTCTTTCTCACATTGACATAGGACTTTTGGCGACTTTGAGCTGTTTTCAACCTGTCCCGTATGAGTTGAACTTTCTCCATAGCCTCATGGACTGAATCTGGTCCTATCATTACAGCTTCACTGACTTAAACTAACCAATAGGTGATCTACATCTCCGCCCATAGAGAGCCTCAAATGGAGCCATCTTAATATTGGAATAGTAGTTGTTATTCTATGAAAACTCAATAAGAGGGAAATGGTCATCCCAACTACCCTTGAAGTTAATCACACATTCTCTCAACGTGTCCTCAAGAGTCTTAATTGTCCGCTCTGCCTGTCCATTCATTTGCGGATGAAATGTTGTACTGAGCTTGACCTAAGTACCAAGTCCTTTTTGAAATGATCTCCAAAACCAAGAGGTAAATTGAGTACCTCTATTTGATATGATAGAAAAGTGTACTCCATGCAACTAAACTATCTCTCCAATGTACAATTTAGCATAATCCTCCACTGAATTGGTGGTTTTGACCGATAGAAAATGAGCGGCTTTGGTCACCCAAATGGAGTAATACTGTTGACGAATGCGAGGCAACCTAGTGATGAAGTCCATATTGATTTCTTCCCACTTCCATGTAGGGATACTGATATCCTGGAGCACACCTCCCGGTCTCTGGTGCTCAACCTTCACTTGCTAACAGTTTGGACACTTAGCCACAAATTTAGCGATGTCTCTCTTCATGCCATTCCACCAATAGACTTCCTATAGGTCACGGTACATCTTGGTGGCACTCGAATGTATCGAATATCTAGAACCGTGAGCCTCATGCAATATCCAACTTCTCAACTCATCAACATCTGAAACACACAAGTGACCCTGATATCGAAGTACATCATCTCCCCCTTTGGAGAAAACCTCTACCATATGATTCTGAATGTCTTCCTTTAACTTTACCAAAATGGGGTCTTCGTATTTTCTACCTTTCACATCAGTCACCAAGGAGGATTTGGACCCATTGTGAACTATAACACCACTATCGGTCAAGTCAATCAAATAAACTCCTAACTGTGCAAGATGATGTACATCCTTCAGCACTGGTGTTAACCCTACCCGAGGATACCGATAGGTTAGTGGTGTATTGTGATGCTTCTAGGATCGGCCTTGGTTTTGTATTGATGCAGCATGGTAAAGTCATAGAATACGCTTCCAGGAAGCTGAAGGTTCATGAAAGGAATTACTCGACTCATGATCTTGAATTTGGCGGCGGTGGTATTTGCCTTGAAGATATGGAAACACTATTTGTATGGGCTCCACGTAGATGTGTTTACAGAAAACAAAAGCCTACAATATGTGTTTACAAAGAAGGATCTAAATCTATGCCATAGGAGGTGGTTTGAGCTACTCAAGGATTATTATATGAGTGTCCTTTACCATCTAGGTAAGGCTAATGTGGTGGCAGACGCACTTAGTAGACTCTCTATGGAGAGTGTGTTCCATGTAGATGAGGGAAAGAAGGAGCTGGTGAAGGATGTACATCGACTTGCACAGTTGGGAGTTCATTTGGTTGACTTGACCGATAGTGGTGTTATAGTTCAGAATGGGTCCAAATCCTCCTTGGTGACTGATGTGAAAGCTAGACAAGATGAAGACCCCATTTTGGTAAAGTTAAAGGAATTCATTCAGAATCAAAAGGTAGAGGTCTTCTCCAAAGGGGGAGATGATGTGCTTCGATATTAGGGTCACTTGTGTGTTCCGGACGTTGATGATTTGAGAAGTCGGATATTGAATGAGGCTCACAGTTCTAGATATTTGATACATCCATGTGCCACCAAGATGTACTGTGACCTACGAGAAGTCTATTGGTGGAATGGCTTGAAGAGAGACATCACTGAATTTGTGGCTAAGTGTCCAAATTGTTAACAAGTGAAGGTTGAGCACTAGAGATTAGGAGGTGTCTCCAGGATATCAGTATCCCTACATGAAAGTGGGAAGAAATCAATATGTACTTCATCACTGGGTTTCCTCGCACTTTTCAATAGTATGACTCCATTTGGGTGGTTGTGGACAGATTGACCAAAGCCGCTCATTTTCTACCGGTCAAAACCACTGATTCAGTGGAGGATTATTCCAAATTGTACATTCGAGAGCTAGTTCAGTTGGATGAATTGCCCTTTCCTATCATATCAAATAGAGGTACTCAATTTACCTCTCAGTTTTGGAGATCATTTCAAAAAGGACTTGGTACTCAGTTCAAGTTCAGTACAACATTCATCCGCAAATGGATGGCCATGCAAAGCAGATAATTCAAACTCTCGCGGACATGTTGAGAGCATGTGTGATTGACTTCAAGGGTAGTTGGAATGACCATTTGCCTCTTATTGTGTTTGCATACAATAAAAACTACTATTTCAGTATTCAGATGGCTCCATTTAAGGCTCTGTATGGGCGGAGATGCAGATCACCTATTGGTTGGTTTGAAGACGGTGAAGTTGCGATGATAGGACCAAATTCAGTCCATGAGGCCATGGAGAATGTTCAACTCATACGGGACATGTTGAAAATAGCTCAAAGTCGCCGAAAGTCCTATAACAATGTGAGAAAGAGAAAACTAGAGTTCGAAGTGGATGATTGGGTGCTTCTAAAGGTGTCTCCCATGAAGGGAGTGATAAGGTTTGGAAGAAAAGAAAAACTCAACCCTCGTTATGTTGGCCCCTACAGATTGTGAAGTGGGTTGGCAAGGTTGCATATGAATTGGGCTTGCCCTTAGAATTAGTTTCCTTTCATCTGTCTTTCATGTATTTCTCTTAAAGAAGTGTCTGAGGGATCCAACATTAGTTGTTCCGGTTGAGAGTGCAGGTGTGCAAGACAGTCGTAATTATGAGGAGATTCCGGTGGAGATATTGGATTGTCAGGTTTTGAAGCTAAGGAACAAGGAAGTAACTCAATCAAGGTTTTATGGAGGAATCAGCATGTTGAGGGAGCTATATG
>JACEIK010015757.1:0-15036 GCA_018107945.1 Datura stramonium | reverse complement strand
TATGGCATTCTAAAACTCTTAACCAACATGCGAATAGGCCAACTAAGTGTCAAGAAGTTACGGGGTGTAACAAATACAATGATGAACATATATAAATACTGCTAGTACACCCTGTTCATCAAGTCCGTAAAAGCTGCAGGAATATTCATTAGTCCAAAAGACATAATTACAAACCCATAGGACCATACCGAGTCCTAAAGGCTGCCTTCGGAATGTCACCCTAACCCTGAGCTAGTAATAGCCGGATCTTAGGTCTATCTTAGAAAAGCACTTAGCACTTTGAGGCTTGTTAAACAGGTCATCAATACGATTAAACCTACGAGTTGTAGGTTGGAAGTATGGGTCGTAGGAAAACCCGTGGTTCAAAGCAGAGATTTTGGTTCCCCATACCATGAGTCCCAACTATGAGCCATAGTATGTGGGTACGACCCGTGGTCAAGAGTCGTAGCTTGCCTATGGGTTTCCAAGTGTTGATTGTACGCGTGATGGTATGGCTCGTAGATGGGAATGATGGGTCTTGGTATGCATCCACAGAAATATTTAGAGAGCTAGGTAAAAGGGCTCATTAGTCACATGAGAAAACCACGATTTGTAGGTTAGCATTGTAGGTTAGTGGTACGACTCATGGTACGAGTTGTAATATGATGGTATGTATTTTCGTTTTAATCGGGAGTTGGTATATTTTAATGCCTTAGACTTTCAAGTGAAGTTTGGAACCCTTCTAGGTACGTGGATAGGATCGAACCCGATAAAATTCATAGAAACAAGGTGGTAAGATCAATTCCTAAGTGTAAGAATTGCATTGGATGTAAATTAAGGTCATAAGGAACCTCTAGCACAATGTTGAGATTAGAGCCTTCTTATCAATTGAGTTTTCGTATAAGTTCTTATAAGGGTCGACTTCAAGCGACCATAACTCCCTTTTTATAAGGTGTTTTTAGTGGTTCAGCATTTCAAATAGAATCCCTTTGAGTCTTCTTTCCGATGCATCCAACTTTGCATTAATTTGAGGTCAGAGTAAAAAGTCATGAGCGGTTTAGTGAAGTTGCACTAGACATTGAACGAATGTCAGTATGAGTCATACTATCAAACCATGACCCGTACTGTTGGTCATAGTAACTGCCAGTTGCATGTTTTTATTCGACATTTTGGGGGCATTTTTGTAAACTCCTACGCTTCTAACACTTAAATGACATCATTTTTGTCATCCTTTAGGTCAGATTAAAGGGTTTAACATAGTCTATATCCGCACTCTCTTCAAACATTCATAGATTAGTTTTTCTCTCAAGAAGGAGCTAGGATTCATCACCTCCAACTTCTCAATTTGTAATACCCCTAAAGCCCTAAGATCAGACCCGAGGATTGAAATGGAGAAAATAGGATTTTCTGCACCAGGTCATAGGATGAGTCATCCAGTGACCCGTGAGGTGCACCACGAGTTGTTAGGTGACTCGTGGGGAGGAGGGAAGACTTGGTTGAATTTCTTGGTTTGGGGGATGACCACAGGTGAGGCCACGATTCATGGTCAACACCACAAGCCATTATGTTAGCCGTGGTCAGAAGTTTGACTTGAATGTTGAGAGTTCTGGCAATGCTACTAACGGTTAGTCATGGTGAATCTTCGGGTAAACTACGATTCGTGGTGTCCCTCATATGAACAGGGATGATAAGTTCTAGTGCGGATGACGGAAGGCTGACCACGAGTCGCGGTCCTTGATGACGAGTCGTCCAGTCCCTCGTTGGGACTGGCAGTATGTATTTTCCTGAAATTGATTAAAGGCTTTTCCGTAATTCCTAAGTTCCTAAGGCCTGAACTACATCGTTTTAAGATCAAATAAGTGTGTTTTAAGAGGGTTTAGTTCATTCTAAGCCTATTCCACTCCATGCAAGCAAGCCTAGTAGTTCTAAGGGGTAATCAAGATTAGATTCATCAAGTTCTTGCCCAAATTTCATTGGGCTCTCAAGAGGGTTGTGAAATTAGATTCTCCCAGGTATGTAGGGTTATGAATGGGTGTATCCATCCACTCCCTTGCCCAATCCCTCTTCAATTTCATGTGATTTCTAAGTTGATGAATCTATAGGGTTTTAACCCAACTTATGAATTCTCTAAGTATCTATCATGGGTATTCTCTATGCATGTTTCTAATGTTGAATTATGATTTATGGGAGTGTTTTATAATGTTTTAAATTATAAATTATGATCAATGTTTTGCAAATAAGATGCCCATCTATGGAAGTTCATCAAAAGATGAGATTATGATCTATGCTTCTAGTAATGATGAGATGTTCATGATGAAAGTATGATTTCAAATTACCCATTCCTATGTTCATGTTTTGAGTAATCAAAGTCTATTTCAAGCATGTTCAAGTATTGGTTAAGCCCATATTATCAAGTATATCAAAGTCTATTTCAAGCATGTTCAAGTATTGGTTAAGCCCATATGATCAAGTATGTTTCATGATTTATCTAAATTTTATGTTATTAGCTTACCACATGGTTTTGGAGTCTAGACTCCCACTCTTGTTCAGCTTGTGGTATGGTTTGAGCCAAGGCTCTTCATGCTATATTTTCAGAATATGTATGTCATGTCATGATTCAGCTTCGTCACTATATGATGGTCAACTTCGTTGAGAAACAATGGAGAGCATATGCATGTTTTTGGGAGTAGTGTCTAGCACCGAGTAGGCTAAGGGTCAGTCAACCTTATGCCTCAGAACTACGTGCCAATATAGGTATGTTCAGATTATTTGGGACCTCCCTTGTGAGCTTCCCTTTCCCCCAAGGGTCCTTCAGCTTTACATAGCTATCATGGTAGCGTCCTTAGCCCTGGAAAGGCTTTGTACGGCTCTTCCCACTTGAGTGTAATAGTTGGGACCACATAAGCTCTATTGTGGTAATGTCGGTTATATGACAAGTCTCCCATTGTTCGTCATAATTTCAGTTATGCATGTTCATCAGTTAAGATATTATATTTTTTAGCAGATTTGACCCAATGTTATGTTTTACTTATGATTATAAGTTTCAGCTTTGGGTCATTCGATTCAGTTATGATATTAAGTTATGTTTAAGCCATGTTTTCAAACAATAACATGCAAATCCTACTCTCAGATTCTTATGATGAAATGTTTATGATATGCATGATCTCTGATTTTACTGACTTAGTGGTTTTACTTACCTTGCATACTCGGTACATTCCACATACTGACAGCATACTCTATGCTGTATCATTTCATGATACAGGCTCAGTCCCACCGCTAGCCAGATCTTCAGTGTTTGCATCTCCCAGCCAGAGTTGGTGAGTCCTCATCTTTCGAGGGCCCTTCTATCAGTTATATTTAATATTTTTAGTTTCATACTTTAGTGAGTTAGTTGGGTCTTGTCCCATTAACTCATTAGTATTAGAGGCTTATCAGGTTTATTATATATTCATCTTTAGACTTGTGTTATGTATTCAATTATTCAATGTTATCAGATTTTTAGACTTCTGCTATGTTATGTTAGATTTTTGAATTTAAAATGTTGAGCTTAGATGTTATGTTCATGCCATGGGTCGACTTGGAACCTCTCGGGGTTCTTTGTCCCATGTCTGGATACGGGCCTATGTTCGGGTCGTGATACAATTCTTCTTGTATCTTCAAGATATGTCAAAGGATCATCAATCCAGGTATGTAGGGTTATGAATGAGAGGAATCCTTTCACCCTCATGCCCTTTTCAAATTGAATTCATGATTCTCACCTCCCATGCCTTAATTTATCAACATTTTACGATCAACCTTATTGTGGAAGAATTCTTTCATGTTTCTCCATGAAATCAGTTCTCTCAAGATTCAACTTATGTTCTTATGATTATGAATGCATGTCCCTTATCAAATCCATGATCATCCAATTCCCCAAATTCTCATATTCGAAATCTACTAGGGATTTTGGGTTGGGTTATGCAATTCCTTCATAATTCTCTTATGGGTGTAGCTGAGTTGATATTAATTTATGATTTCATGATTTCGGTTTTTAGAATCTTCAAGTCTTCATGAAACTATGATTCAATATGTTTCAATAATGATTAGGGATAAATTCCTTTTATATGAAATTTCATGATTTCCATTATGATTTCGATTCTCCTAAGCCCTAAACTGTGGTTTAAGATTTATGATATTATTTCCTACAAGTACTCTTTATGAATTTCAAGTATGATGATTTCTCTAGCATGTATATTCTTCATGATTTATGAGTTTATGATTTTAGCCGACTCATGAGCCCTTATTTCATGGCTAATCATGTATTTCAAGTATGATCAAGTATGTTACGATTTATCTAACCATGAAGTTCGTGTATGATTTTATGATTATTATATGAGCCTTAATGTGCATGTTCTTGGGAGTAGTGTCTAGCACCAGCCCCACCCTTGAGTTGTCTCCATCTAGACCTCGATGTGGTTAGATACCTATTCTAGGGGTAAGGAGGGTCTGTCAACAAACCTCACTTTCACGCTTGCAGAAAGTATGGTAAGTATCACCTATTGCTTCGACTGTGGGAGGCCCGGATATATGCGTAGGTATTTTCCTTCACCCAGATGGGGTGAAGGTAGAGGTCGTGTCCAAGCCACCACTACAGCAGCTCCAGCAGCTCGCCCATCTCAGTCGGGCGTATCATCTACTGTAGGTGGCAACCAACGCGGGGACAGTTTCAATGCACTTTCATCTCATCAGGAGCAGGGGTGCTCGCTAGAAATAGTCACAGCTATGTCATGAGCCTTTCAAGTTGATCCTCGCATGATGTTAAACCAGGAGTCGCAAAGTAAAGTATAAAAATCCCTTTTAACCTTTTAGTATGAGACTTTCCAGGTAGATGGTATAAAATGATTATAAGCATGAAGTCTTCAAGGATACCTTTAGATACAAATGGGAAGCCAGGAGCATAGCCTAGCCTTATGAAAGGATCCAAGAGCCTTAAAAAGAAGGCTTTTAACTAAAGGGGAGATGGTAAGTGAAGGGCTAGGTCGAGTCTTTTCTAGTAAGGAAGATCTAGAAATAGTATCTAGGGGATGTCAGCCAATTCCTATTGAGATGTTTTCCTTATGTTTCGGTCGGCGTTACACTCTACTTATGCTTATGTTCAGATTTTAAAATCATAGGTAACCACTTCGATTAGCGATCTTAGTCTTACTCCATGACTCCATAAAACTCAACTTCATGTCAAGAAACTTATTATGTATGTACTCATGTAACACCCCAAAACTTTCCTAGACCAAACTCAGACTTTGCATGAAAAACCAGAAAGAACCATAAAAAAATTTCTCACAGAATGACCCAGACAATGAGTCGTTGATACCTGTAATGGACCATTGTTTGAGTCATTCTCAGTCCTACAGATTTCCTTTTAGGAACCAACTAGGCATAGGATGATCCATTAGAAGGAGTAACGAGTTTTCCTGTCGTTCATTGTATCCCATGTCCAGAAACCTGCTAGATCCTCCCCTGAACCAATGAGTGGAACTAAGGACTCGTGGTTCATACCAATGAGTCCTTGTTTATACCCATTTCCTGAATCATCAACCCTTCAGGTTAAGGTAATGGTTACCACAGGAAGACACAATGACCCGTTGGTTCTACCAATGAGTCATTGTGTAGTCCGTTAGCAGAGGAACCAAGCATTTCCTGTCAGTGACCACAAGAGGGACCAACCACCCATTGGTCCATCCAACAAGTCATGGTTCCCTTCCATTTCCAATTTCCAGTGAACAACGACTAGTCCCAACAAGCATAGAACTCAGGCCCAGGACCAACGACTGAATGTGTGACCCGTTGGCTCCGGTCGGGCAGTTTTTTAGATATTCTTTTGGGGAAATTTTTGTAAATTTCCACCTTTTTAATCCCTAAACTATGTCATTTGGGGTTATTTTTAGAGGGATTTAGGGAATTAGTCAATAGTTTTCTTTCATTCCTCTCATTCTCCCAAAGTAAGAATGTAGAAAACTCAATTAGGAAGCACAGAGAATGATAAAGGGTTTCAATTTTCTCCTAAGATTTCTCAAGGGTTTTTCTTAGGTATTTCTACATTGAGTATGTGGGAATTCAACAAGGAAATTGTTCTTCCCAAGTGCCCCTAAACCCTTATGTAATTTCTTATCAGTCTTAGCCCTGAATATTAGAAATAGGGTTCGCTTCAGTCAGATTCTGAATATTCTTGTGAATTTGAAATCCTTGTGAACTCTTGCAATGTTTTTATCATTTATCACACATATTGTTTCTCTTTTCATGAAATATTGGTTATCCCTAGTTGTGGGACTACAGTAAACTAGGTCTTGCATAATTGTCTAGATACAAATACTGCTTGACTCTATTAGTTCTTGAATTTTAATGTTATTACCATTTTTTGGATTTGCAGTTAGTTTGAATGCTAGTTCAATCTCAGTTAGCAATTAGCCTTTTTCAGTATCTTATAGTCAGCTGATCAATTTGACGATAGTTAGTTCTTGAGGAGTTCAGTTCAGTAATAGTCTCTAGTTTTAGTTATCAGTTAGTTTTCTAGACGGTTATAACGTTTCCAGATGAGCAGCTCTGGCCAGTCTTAGAACCATCAGTATCAGTTATCAGTTAGTTCCTTAAATGGTTATGACGCTTCTAGATAAGCAGCTCTGGCTAGTCTTAGAACACTAATTTTCAGTTATCTGGTCCTACAGACTCTCAGGTTACTTCCAGATACGTATTCTTGACTTAGTCCAGGACCCAAACTTCGAGCCATCAACTTAGTAGTCAAGTTAAGACTTCCAGTGGGAGTAGTACTTAGCACCGAACGGGCTGGATTTTTAGCACACCCAGGTTCCTAGAACTATATTGCCACCAAAGGTTATTGGCCCATCGTGCCCCAGACTTATGATCACCCAGCTTAGCCACTATACCCTGTGTAACACCTCGAAACTTTCCTAGACTAAACTTAGACTCAGCAGATAGAACCAAGAAAATTTGTCTTAGAATGACCAAGACAACTAGTCATTGCCAGCAGTAACGACCCATTTTTTGAGTCGTGGTCAGTCCTGCCAGTTGTCCTTCATGAAACAACGAGACATGGAATGGCCCATTGTGACGAGTCACGACTTTTCCTGTCACTCGTTGCATTCCCAGCTCAGATAGCAGTTAAACCCTTTCCAGGAACCCACAAGTCAAACTATTAGTCGTCATCTGATGTAATGACTCAGGGGGTGTCTCGTTAGTTGGAGCTTGAAGGGGTTGTTGATAATCTCTTCTAGTAACAATGAGTGGCAACTAAAACCCATTTTATCATGCAACAAGTCGTTGTGTCCACCCGTGGTGTCAATCCGCAAAATCCTTCAGGATTCCAGTAGCAAGGACGAGAGGTGACAACAACTCGTTGTCCCAACCAACAAGTCGTGGTGTCATTCATTAGGGAGGGGGGTCCAGTGTTATGTTCAAATTCCTGCCAGTGGCCACAAGAGGTACCAACGAACCGTTGGTTCATCCAACGAGTCGTGGTCCCCTTTGTTTCCAAATTCAAGTAAGTCTGAAGTCAAGCCTAGGACCAATGGCTGGTCCCAACGAGTCATGTTATCCACCAATGACTCATTGTGTGACTCGTTGGTCCCGTTAGGCAGTTTTTTAGATTTTGTTCCAGGGTATTTTAGTAACTTCTCATCTTTTTAATCTCTAAGAAGTTTAGCTAGATCCCGATTAATTCTTATGGGTTGTTGTCTGTATGTATTCATGCTATATTTCCACTACTTTGTGATCACGTTGCTACTTGCTTCCTATAAAATGGTTTTAGCCCAAACTCTATAAATACAGTAATTTGGGTCCTGAATCTGTTTGTCGGAATTCCTATGTCATTACAATCATCTGAATTCTCATTCATTTGCATGCTAGTTCATTCTTAGTAAGAATGTTAGTATCTTCAGTAACTTTCAGTAATATCAGCTGATCAGTTTGACTATATTAGTTTCTCGAGGTGTCAGTAATGCCTCCCAATTATCAGTTATCAGTTATTATTTATCAGTTTATTTTGTAGACGGTTATGACGCTTCCAGATAAGCAACTCTTGTTAGTGTTAGGACACTAGTTTCAGTTATCTGGTCATATAAGACTCTAAGGGTACTCCCAGATAAGTATCCCTGATCTAATCTAGGACCCCAGCTTCGAGCTATAAGCTTAATAGTAAGATTAGGACTATCTAATGCGAGTAGGACTTAAAACAAAGAGTCTCAGGGTTCTAGCGCACCCAGGTTCCCAGAACTACGTTGCCACCATAGATTATTAGCCCATTTTATCCCAGAAAGTAATCTCACAGTTCATGCCTTTATACCCTGCCAAGATATATTGGGTCCTATCGATGGGGAGTATACATCGAACTCCATGTTTAGCTCACATAGTTAGATGTCGGTTATAGACTGTCCCACTTGTCAGTTTAGTTCAGTTTAGCTCAGTTTAGTATCTTTTTCATCAGGACATGTTTGTGACCATTAGCCGGGGTCATTATTGACCATATTAGTAATAGTTCAGTTTTAACAGTTTACAGTATTCAGTTTGTCATTTCATGTTATTTAGTTCTATTTTTTATTTTCCTGCGTATAGTAAATCTCACTTACTCAATACATTCAAAGTACTGACACATACTTTCTATGTTTTATCGTCTTATGATACAGGCACAAGTTCTCAGTCACAGCAATATCATTTGGTGATTCCTCATCTTCTGAGGATGATGATTTTGTTCAGTTAGTTCCTTATTAAATTAGACTTTAGAGTTAGCTGGGGGCTTATCCTAGCAACTTATTAGTTAGTAGTTGGCTCTCAGACATAGTTATTCACTATTGTTTTTAGATATATTTGACTCTTTTGAAACTAGTTTTTCTTGAATGATTAAATGGTTATAAATCTTGCACTTACATTTACTCAGCTTACTAGTGTAATGATAAACCATGGGTTAGCTTGGGGTCACTTGTGACACCAGGTACCGTGTCTCGTCCAGGGTGTAGACTCAGGTCATGACAAACTTGGTATCAAAGCACTAGGTTTAGAGTATCTGAGGATGTCTGAAAGCCGCATCAAGTAGAGACCTTTTAATGGGTGTGAAGCACGCAACACTTACGACGGGGAGGCTGTGAGGCGTTATTAGGAAAACTCCCTTTCGTTCATACTCCTTATCGTTCGTTGAAGTTGAATTCCGAAACTTCCTCCTAACTTGTGATGTATTCATTTAAATGAAAAATATTCCTCTAAGACGAGGAAATTGAAGGAGGGCTGGAAACACTAACCGACCTACCCCACCAGCTCAAGTAGTCCCTCAGGACGACCAAGTGTCCTTAATAGAATTCCGAGCAGCAATTCAGTTGCTGGCTCAAATACTGTCTAACCAAGTGAACTAGTAAGTGGTTCTGGTGAATACAAATTGGTCTACAGCAACTGCTAGGGTTCGGGACTTCACTCGAATGAACTCTCCAGCTTTTCATGAATTCAAGGTGGGAGAGGACCCACAGGAGTTTCTAGATGAGGTGCGAAAGATCACCCGAATTATGGGGTTTAGTTCCACGGAGAGTGCTAATCTGACTGCCTACCAGTTGAAAGGGGTGGCTCAGATTTGTTCTGACCAATGGAAGGAAGGGAGGCCAGCAGCAACAAGGCTAGTAGAGTGGGAAGAGTTCATCACAATATTTTTAGACAGATTTTTCCCTAAGGAGTTTAGGTAGGCTAAGGTTGCAAGGTTCATGAATTTAAAGCAGGGTAACAGGACCATGGAAGAGTATGCGTTAGAGTTCACTCTGTTGCCGAGGATGCTCTAGAGATGGTAGCAAAGCCAAGGGCTCACATTCTTAAATTCGTTAATAGAGTATCAAACCTGGTACTTAAGGAGTGCAGGACTACGATGCTTAAAAAGGAAATTGACCTCTCCAGCCTAATCATTCATGCCCAGCAAATTGAGGCAGAAAAGTTGAAGGACATGGAGCGGGAGAACAAGTGGGCTAGAAGAGTTCAATCATATTATAGCCACCATAGGCCAGAGGCAATAGCCGCCCACAACAATAGCAACAAAGGACTCCATCACCCACCAATCCAGCGCCCCTTCTTTCTGGTCCGAGAAGGATCAAAATGGTGGAGCACTTGGCTCTCAGTTCCAGAGTTACAGTGCCAACAACCATTACCCATCTTGTCCTAAGTGTGGAAAGAACCATCCAGGTGAATGCCTCTAGGGCAAATAGGGTTGCTTTGGATGTGGGCAGTTGGGTCACAGGCTAAAGGAGTGTCCATCAACAGGATGGGGGAAAGCATAGTCTACCACATCAGCAGCCCCAGCGGGCCGTCCAGCTTAGCAGGGTGCTACTTCAGGTATGGATAGAGGTTAGCGCCAAAATTTCCTTTATGCTTTGTCCTCCCGTCAGGATCAGGAGAGCTCATCTGACGTGGTTACATGTATGTTATGTCTTTTCCACCTATATGTATATTCCCTACTAGATCCAGGAGCCACACTATCATTCATGACTCCTTATGTAGCTGTTTAGTTTTAAATAATTCCAGAAGTTCTCTCAGAGTCATTCTCAGTCTTACCCCAGTTGGTGAGTTAGTTAGAGCCTGCCGGGTATATAGAGACTGCCCGTCTTAGTGTTGAGTAAAGTAATTCCAATTGATCTAACAGAGCTAGATATGGTCAATTTCGACCTCATTCTTCGCATGGATTGGTTACACTCTGATTATTTCTAAGTCGATTGCAGAACAAGAGTCTTCAGGTTTCATTTCCCCAATAAGCCAGTCTTAGAATGGATGGGTAGTGTTTCAGCACCTAAGGGTCAGTTTATTTCCTACCTTAAGGCAAAGAAGCTCGTTTCCAAAGGGTGCATCTATAACCTTGTTTGGGTCAAATGTTCTAGCTCCGAGACCCAAACCATTCAGTCAGTTCTAGTTGTCAGCGAATTCCCTGACGTGTTTCCTGGAGTCCCTCCCGAGTGGGAAATAGACTTCGGCATAGACCTTCTTCCAGACACTCAGCCCATCTATATTCATCCTTATAGAATGGCTCTAGCTAAGCTTAAGGAGTGGAAATAAAAACTAAAAGACCTTCTTGATAAGGGTTTCATCGGGCCCAACATCTCTCCATGGGGTTCTAGAGTGTTGTTCATGCGAAAGAAAGATGGTACTCTACGAATGTTTATCGACTACCATCAACTGAACATGGTTATAGTTAAGAATAGGTATCCCCTACCCAGGATTGACGACTTGTTCAATCAGCTTCAAGGAGCTAGTTTTTTTTTCAAGGTAGATTTCAAGTCGGGGTATCATCAGCTTAGGGTTAGGGAATGTGACATACCGAAAACAACCTTCAAAACTTGGTATAGTAACTATGAATTCGTGGTTATGTCCTTTGGACTAAATAATTCCCCTGCAACTTTCACGGACCTAATGAACAGGGTTTTCAAGCAGTATCTGGATATGTTCGTTACTATATTCATTGAAGACATTCAGGTGTACTTTAGAAATGAGGAGGAGCATGCTGACCATCTAAGGATAGTGTTGCAGACTCAACCCTATGCCTTAGAACTATGCACCAACGTAGGTATGATCAGATTATTTTTGACCTCCTATGTGAGCTTTCCCCTGCCCCAATGGGCCTTCGGCTTGATATTGATATCATGGTAGAGTCTTTAGCCCTTGCAAGGATTTAGACGGCTCTACCCACTTGAGTGTGATAGTTGGGACAATGTAAGCTCTATCGTGGTAATATCAGTTACATGACGAGTCTCCCATTGTTCCTCATGATTTCAGTTATGCATGTTTTTCATTCAAGATATATATGTGTGTATATATGTGTGTGTGTGTGTGTGTGTGTGTTGTAAAGCAGGTTTGACCCAATATTTTGTTTTACTTATGATTATCAAATTTTAGCTTTAGGTCATTCGATTCAGTTATGATGTTCAGTTATGTTCTGATCATGATTTTAGAAAATAGCACACAAGCCCTACTCTCAGATTCTTATCTTAATTATGTTTCATATTATGCAATGTTTAAATGATTTTACTTATTTAAGCGGTTTTACTTGCCTTACATACTCAGTACATTCCACGTACTGATCGCATACTCTATGTTGTATCTTTTTATGATACAGGCTCTGATCTTCAGACTAAGCTCCGTCATTAGCCAGCTTCCAGAGTTAGCATCCAGTTTCTATTGGTGATTCCTCATCTGTCGAGGGCCCCTCCTCTATTCTGTTATGTTTACGTATTTTCAGTTTCATACTTAGAGAGTTAGTTGGGGTCTTGTCCCATCAACTCATCAGAATCAAAGGCTTTTAAGATAATAGATTTTATTCAACTTCAGACTCATGTTGTATGTTCAGATTTTTATGATATGTTCGAATTTACAACATGTTTATTACATTTAGTCATCCGCTTTATTTGGTTCAGTTAGATGTATGCTTATGCTATGGGTCGACTTGGATCTCTCGGGGCTCCTTGTCCCGTATCTCTGTCTAGGCCTATGTTCGGGTCACGCCAAACTTGGTATTTAGAGAAATAGGTTTGAAGTATCCTAGGGTGTCTGAAATCCGCGTTAAGTAGAGTCTTTTTCATGGGTGTGAAGTGCACTACACTTATGACGAAGAGGCTACGAAACATTTAGGAATTCTTCCCTTATTTCATGATCTATGACATGTGGTGAAATGTTTCTCTATCCTTCTAACTCGTACTATTCGCGATAGCAGAATCATGCCTCCCCGCAGAGTTAACGGTAGAATTAATGAAATGTCACTGGCCACGAGGATGGCAATGGAGACGGGCACAAACAAGCCTCACCAACCCATGAGCATTATGCACCGGAGCTGGTTGCCCACACTGAATTCAGAGAAGCCATTCAGATGCTAGCATAGGCCTTTACCGCCCAGGTCAATCAGCAGGCAGTAGCGCATGTCCCACAGAATTTAAATGCGGTGGAAACACGAGTCAAAGATTTCTTGAGGATGAACCCACTAGAGTTTCTTGGGACAAAGGTGGACGAGGATCCACATGAGTTTATTGATGATGTTTTGAAGATCACCATGGTCATGGGGGTGACTGAAGAGGAATGTGTGGATTTCTCCTCATATCAATTGAAGGGGTTCGCACATATTTAGTTTAAGAAGTGGAAGGGTAGTAGGGCAGCCGGAGTAGGCCCTATCAGTTGGGAAGAGTTTCACGTCATTTTTCTAGATCGGTTCTTCCCTGATGAAATGAGGGAGTTGAAGGCGGCCGAGTTCATGAATCTAAAACATGGAAAGATTACAAAGTAGGAATAAGCCTTAGAGTTCACTCGTTTGTCAAAGTACGCCCCCGAGTTAGTGGTTGATTAGAGGTCTCGGGTGAGCATGTTTGTTCATGGGGTGGCGGACTATCTAGACAAGGATTGCAGAACTTCCATGATCCATCAAGATATGGATTTTCCTCAGATAGTTTTGTATGCCCAGCAGATGGAGGTGGCGTATCTGAGGGAGAGAGAGGCCAAGAGGGCTAGGACAGATAGCTATAGGTTCTCTTAGCCAAGGCAGGTGGTAGGCACCGACGCAGTCTCACTAGAAATCTTCAGCCCCAACATCTTAAGAAGTGAGTGTGCCATCCAGACCTAGGCACAACTAGAGAGGACGAGCATCAGGCTCTAGGGGTCAGAGCAGCAGACCCGCAGATCCCAGTATCCCAATTTGTGACAAGTGTGGTCGGAGGCACACGTGTCAGTGTTTGGCGAGTACAGGTGCTTGTTTTGGGTGTGGAAAGCCCTTGCATATGCTAAGGGGTTTCCCAACAACTAGATAGGGATATGATAGGGGCCGAGGCCAAGCTTCTAGTTTAGCATCTCCACCCGCACAACAGCTCAACAAAGGGCATCTACTAGCACAAGTGGCGGTCAACTCCAAATAGATTCTATGCCTTAGCATCCTTCTGGGAGAAGGAGGTCCCCGGATGTAGTCATTGGTATGTTATGTGTTTCCCATCTTGATGTATATGGTTTGTTAGATCCAAGGATACCTTGTCTTTTGTGACACCTTATGTGGCTAGTAGTTTTGGAGTCATTCACGAAATCTTTTCAGAACCCTTCTTAGTCTCTACTGCAGTAGGTGATTCAGTTGTAGATAGATGGGTGTGTGAGTAGTGTGTGAGTATCCAAAAGTCTTCCTAGAGGATCTACTAGCAATCCCTCCCGAGCAGGAGATTGATTTTGGTATTGACTTTCTTCCCAATACGCAACCTATATCTATTCCTCCTTACAGAATGGTCCCAGCCGAGTTAAAGGAGTTGAAGGAGCAGTTGAAGGACCTATTAGACAAGGGTTTCATTACCGAGCAAAACCCCATGGGGTGCACCAGTTCTCTTTGTCCGAAAGAAAGATGGTTCTCTTCGCATATGTATTGATTATAAATAATTGAACAAGATCGCCATCAAGAATAGGTATCCTCTACCTAGGATTGATGATTTGTTCGACCATCTTCATGGTGCTAAGTGCTTTTCGAAGATGATCTCAGACTCATATACCATCAGCTGAGTTTTCGGGAGAGTGATATCTCGAAGACAGCCTTCAGGATGCGGTATGGTCATTATGAGTTTGTAGTTATGTCTTTCGGAGTAACGAATGCTGCTGCAACTTTTATGGATTTGATGAACACGGTGTTCAAGCCATACTTGGATATGTTCGTGATTGTGTTTATTGATGACATCCTGATATACTCTCGTAGCAAGGAGGAGCATGCTGCCCATCTGAGGGTGGTACTACAGACTCTCAAGGATCGCCAAGTATATGCAAAATTCAGCAAGTACGAGTTTTGGTTGAACTCAGTGGCATTCTTCGATTATGTGGTGTCAAGTGAGGGCATAAAGGTGGACACTCAGAAAATAGAAGCGGTGAAAAATTTGTCTAGACCGGTGAATCCTTCAGACATCAGGAGTTTCTTGGGTTTATCCAGGTACTATAGGATTTGTTGAGAGATTTTCATCCATTGCAGCGCCATTGACCAAATTGACCCAAAAGAAAGTGAAATTCCAATGGTCGGATGCTTGTGAGAGCAGCTTTCAGGAG
>JACEIK010015753.1:0-17658 GCA_018107945.1 Datura stramonium | reverse complement strand
ATTAAATCTCCCGGACAGAATGCATCCGCGATGGCAGCGTGACACGGCTCCATCGCGGAGCCTCTTTACTTCTTGCTTCCCTTGGCCAATTCCTTGCTCGTTCCCGAATCCATCTTCGATTCCTCCCAACATGCATCGTAGCTCCATAAAAAGTACGTTTTTCCTGCAAAACAATGCTAATCATGTTGGTTATTATAAATTCACACTTTCCTACAATTTACATGAGAACGTACAAACATTGTTGGATAAACAAGGCAAAAACGATGCATTTGAGTATCACTTGGGCATATAAATATGCCCCAGATCAATATTCAAAGAAAGTTTTCTTCCAATTATTGTCGTAAGTATTTAATTATGTGTTTGTGTATGAATGCTCATTATAATCTTACAATCACGAGAAGCTAAAACCTCCACAACTAGGGTTGTGGGAACCATCGTGGATTAACAAAATACGGTTACACAAAGTGATTCAAAACCAATGCTAAACGTTTGTATTTATTATCTTCATCTTTAAATGGTTCTTAACGGTGCGCAACATTAGGACTTGCATGAATTATTTACTTGCTTGAACCTAGAGGAGTAGAGATTAGGAAAAGTGAGAATTACAAAAAAGCCTTGATTTTTATGATCATTGTATGGATTGAGTTGCGGTCACAGGAAAGTTAATTTGGAACATATTGATAACGGTTAAAAAGAAATCACTGATGAGACCTGACCTGGTGATTGAGTATAGTCATTCAATAGGGATGATATGCTGTGATTTTACGAAATTTTTGATGCTTAATACTAAGAAAATATGCAAATTCCGGGTATGTTTATGCAGATGTAATGTGTTGTTGTTATGTGTTGTAGGAAAACAGGTCCGGAACGTGAAATGGGTAAAGTAAGGCATAAATGGAAGAAAGTGCAGACTGCTACCCAGGTAACGAGTCGTTGTCCTAATGGACAATTCGTTCCTGGAGTCGTGGAGAAGATCAAGTGTTTTATGAAGAAGGACTGGTGTAGGTGACGAGTTGAAGGCACGACTCATTACATCTGGTAACGAGTCGTTGAGTCTTTCGTGAAGACTGGGAGGATAAAGTGTCGAAGGATGCAATGGAGGACATCACGAGTCCTCGGGAGACTTGACGACTTGTCATGAGTGAAATAGGAGGAACCGTCAGGTGCACTGTACGTTTGGTGATCCAAGGCCACGAGAGACCTAACGACTCGTGCCCCGAACTGATGAGTAATTAGGTGACCTGTTATCAAGAATGGATATTTTTCCGAGGATGACTCAATTATGTTGGCCACGACTCGTTGGGAATCCTAATGATTCGTTACTTGGCCTATTTCCACGCCAACCTGGATTCAATTTTTAGTTAGGAAAGGCTTTGTTTCGAACTATAAATACATTATTTAGGTTTATTTATGGAGGACAGTTTATTTTTTTTACTACTTTTCACGGGGATTTTGGTGTTGTTAACTACCATTCTTGGTTCAAGAAGCTAAGTTTGTAATTTTGTTCTTGATTTTGAGGATTAAAAACACATTGAAGGTTTGTTCATCGGTTTTTGTGATTTATTCAATTCAAGTGGTTTTCTTCTATGAATATTTGTAGGTTGAAATTATGATTTCTTCTATATTTTGTGATTTTGATCATACAAGAATGAGTAGCTAAACCAATAACTAGGGTTGTGGGAACCACGATGAATTAACACACGGGTAGAAATAGTTAGTGAATCTTGAACGGGGTTTATGCATGTATTGTTTTCCCTTCATTTTAATTGCTTTTTAACAATTGCAAATGTTGGAAATTGTCTTATTCTTACTCACCAGATCAAGGGAGTAATGAACGGTAAAAGGGACTAACAACGGAGATTTGAGGCTATCAACCCTCATCTAATATCTTGACCTTGTTCGGGAATCGCTAATCCGATATTAAGGGTAAGGTTTAATTAAGCATACACCCGTATACGGACCAAGTTGCCTGGTGATAATTATCTAGATAGGGGACCAGCACTTTAGGTGAATTTAAATTACCAATATTGCATGCTAAACACTGAAATAGATCACTTCTATAAAAGCCTTGTGGTTATGAAGTCATGGGGAACACAATCCTAGTCACTTTGTTGATTGAATACAACCAAAATTGACTTAATCATCTACTAGTCTTTACTATTTATTATTTTGTGTTTCAAACCTTCCCCCTTAGGAAATAAGTAAGACGATAGTAGTAGCTAAACGCATTAGCTAAAGTTCACGTCATATTCCTCATGGGATTCGACCCCAACCCTAGTTGTGTTCTATATTTGACACGACCTCTTTATATCTCATTTACGAGGTGTAATTTTGGCAACATCAAATTTTTGCGCTGTTGCCGTGGAATATGGCCTAGGCTTTTGCTAATTGTGTTTGCTTTACTGTTGGTCCTTATTTCCTTTTTATTTTTTTATTTGTTGTTTTTGTTCTTAACGGTCTCAGGTTCGTGCATGCCTAGTACTAGTAGCCGAGGAAAATCTCTTATTCCAATTGATCACGAACTTGATCAAACACTGTGAAATTTAAGGAAAATGGCCAACGTACAAGAGAAAGAGATAGTGGACCAGGCTACAGCCAGAATGTTGGCTGAGGAAAAAGCTTAGGCAAGAGATATAGAGTTAGCAAGGCTTGCTGAAGAGCAACGCCTAGCTACCAAAGCTAGGCGAGCTAGAAGGAACAGAGGTCCAGACCAGCAGAGGCACCGATACTTCGATGATGACGATGATGCTGATATTGACGAAGTCGGTGCCACTAGAGCTATCGTCTCCCCCCCCTCATGTTCCTGCTGGGGAAAAGTTTGATATTAGCAGTGCTATGATCCAACTGCTCAACATGAAGGAGATATTTGCGGGTCATGCAACGGATGATGCACATACTCACTTGACTAATTTCGTGGGTATTTGTAAAGAATACAAACAATTGGGAGTAAGTCAGGATGCAATCAGGCTGAGGTTATTTCCCTTTTCATTAGGGAGTGAGAAAACACCGTGGTTGGCTGAATTGCCAAATGATTCTATCACTACTTGGGCGGAGCTTAAAAGAGCTTTTCTTGAAAGGTTCTTCCCACCTTCTAAAGCTTTGCAGTAGAAAGATAAGATATACAACTTTAGGCAATTAAATTCTGAGGCACTTCATGAGACATGGTTGCGGTTTAACAAGAAGCTCAAAAAGGTACCCAATCACAGGATCCCAGATGGTACACTGTTAGAGAGTTTCTATAGGTCTCTGAATGCTAACACTAAGGCGGTGACTGATACCATCTCCGGCAGAACATTCATGAGTCAAACTTATACTGAAGCTGCTGAGGTCCTTCACAGAATCACTAATACCAACCACACATGGCACACAAGAGAGTTGGAGGCTCTGGCTAGTACTTATGCAGTAGGTATGTTGACGGAACAGAGAAGGAAGGATGAAGAGCGAGACCAGGATATTACTGAGATCAAAACCACCATGGGGCTGCTTGCTAAGAATTTTATGGGAGACGAGGACGAAAAGGAAAATGTTGTGGGTTCTCAAGGCAAGGCCCCGAGAAACAATGGAGGCAAATCAAAATCTGAGGAGGAAGCAAATTATCTGAATGATCAAGAGGCGGGTTTCCAGACAAACACAAAAGGGTCTAACCAAGACTCTTGGCGTCAAGGTCAGGGGAACCAAGGTTGGAACTACTACAAAGATAACAATTACAACCAAGGCCAATACAAAGACAATGGAGACCGGAAAAAGCGTTAGGAGTACAAGAATGACATAAGTGGTCTATATGTTCCTCCAAGGAACCATGAGCCAGAGTCTAGTGGTTCAAGGGTGGAAGACATGTTGTGTAAGGTACTTAAGTAAATGGAGGCGACAGATGGACATTTCAAGGATCTCCACACAGATATTTCTAGTATGAATCAAAAGGTTGAATCACATGTCGTGGCCATTAAGCAGATTGAGCAGCAACTTAGTCAGATGTCTGTTGCTATGAACCAGAGGTAGAAGGGCACGCTTCCCATAAATACTGTTCAAAATCCGAAAAATGACAGTCATTGCATGCCGATCACTACTAGGAGTGGGAAGGTTACCGTTGATCCTCTGATACCGGTTGTGACTGATGAGATAGTTGAGCCCATGGTGATTGATGCTGATAAGGTGGTGGATTCCGAGGAGAATATTTTGGTTTATGATTCCACGAGTATGACGGCTCCTAGTAATGCAAAGGAGCATGGGCCTAGCAAAGATAGGAGAAGGAGGTACCTCAAAAGATCACACCTATTCCTAGAACTTCTCCCTCTTTTCCATAGAGGTTTAAGAAGAAGGTCGAAGATGGGAAGTATCACAAATTCATTTAAATGTTAAAATAGTTATCTTTGAACATCCCATTAGTTGAGGCACTTGAGAAGATGCTCGGCTATGCTAAATTCATGAAGGACCTTGTCACTATAAAGAGGATCGTGAGCTCCGAACTTGCAGATAATTTTCACCATTATAGTGTAATAACATCTCGTTCTCTTGTTTAGAAAAAGGAAGAGCCTGGAGCTTTCACCATACCGTGCACTATTGGAGCATTTAATTTTTCCAAGGCACTAAGTGATCTGGGTGCTAGTATTAACTTTATGCCGTTAGTAGTGTTCAGACAGTTGGTCTTGGGAGCCCCCAAACCGACTAATATGCGGATTTTGATGGCAGATCGCACGGTAAAAAATCCGGTGGGGATTCTCTATGATGTTCTAGTGAAGGTTGATTCCTTTATATTTTCATACGACTTCGTCATTCTGGACTTTGAAGTTAATTTCGAGGTCCCCATTATCTTGGGGCTACCATTCCTCACCACCGGACGTGCTCTTGTAGATATAGAAATCGGACAGCTGAAATTCTAGTTGAACAATGAGGAGGTGACATTCAATGTATGCTGGTCCATGAATCAGCCAAATGACATGAGGGTGGTATCAATGTTTGATGTTGTGGAACCTGAGTTTCCAATTATTCCCATTGAGGAGTTAGTGACTATTGAGGACTTAGCAACAGTTTTGATGAATGTTGATGCTGAGGAGATCCAGGGGTAAGGAGATAGTTAATGCACTTTCTGGTACGGGGTCATACACCTATGCTCCAAAGAAGATTGGTCTTGATCTGAAGAATTGGGTGACCCCACCGGCCAAGCCATCTATTGAGAAGCCTCTAGAATTGGAGATCAAAGCACTCCCGTCTCACACTCAGTGTGTATTTCTGGGGACCTGTAACACTTTACTGGTGATTGTTGCAGCTGGCTTGGAGGAATGGCAAGTGGAGGCTTCGGTCTCCATTCTGAAGAGATATAAAAAAGCCATTGGGTGGACCATTGCAGACATTATTGGAATCCCATCCGGTATTTGTACTCATAAGATCAAGCTAGAGCCAGATTGTATTCCGAGCATTGAGCATCATTGTAGGTTGAATCCACCTATGCAAGAGGTGGTCAAGAAGGAAATCATAAAGTGGTTGGATGCGGGTGTGGTTTACCCTATTGCCAACAGCAAATGGGTAAGCCCAGTTTTCAGTAGTTGCTCCTCTGGTATAGTTTTCAAAAAATTCAAATCATTGTCTTCTCTAGTTTCTTCTCCTTCCTCTTCTCCATTTGTTGTTGTGTTTCTCTCTAATTCATCGTCATCTACTTGAACACCTTCTTCATTTCTTATTGTTGAAGTCTCGTCCACCTTCTCCTTAATAATTGTTGTAAATGAATTTTGAAAAAAATAACAATGTTATTAGTTATCACATAGAATAACAAAGTTGTAAAGTATCAAAAAGTGTAATGAAGTACTCAGATTTGTTCTGTAATAGAAAAAATAGACTTAAGTAATTGAAGAAGTAGCCAACAACAACAACAAAAAAAAACTCAAAGTATCAAATTCAAAGTATACGTGCTGTATGGTCAAAACTTTGGTATGTCCTCTTAAAATGCAATGCACAATTATATTTTGTTATATTACCTTTTTTTGGAAATCTAATAAATCCATGTGATGGTTTTAGACAGATTTGAACATGAATGCAACAATGTCTCTAATTGGGAATGAGAGGAAGAATGAGTAAAAGATATATTGGATATCTTCTCCTTGAGTGCAAAAAAAAGAAGTAGAAGTAGACAATGAAGAAATAGACTTCTCTAATTAATGAAGTATACAATGAAAGTATTCTTGGATAGACTATATCTGCAAATGAGATTATCCCAACTCAGAAACATCATTATTCTAGCTGCTAACATGATTAAAATTCAGGAAGATATCATTATATTGATTACTAGTTAGATTCTCCATCATTTCTATTAGAAGTAGTTTACGTGCACGTCACATCAAAATAATAACATTAATAATATGTAGAAAAATACTATTGTCCCTTATTAATTTATAGAGTACGATACTACTATATTCTTTTAAAATTATAGCACATTATTTCAAGACTAGTGATCATTCTGCTAAAAATCACTAAGAATTAATTAAAAGAGACGCCCTCATCAAATAAAGATGATAAATTAAATTCTTTATATATCTAGCACTGAGAAATTGTAGGTCCATGCATCTAAAACCATCAAAAGTGAGAATTATATACATTCCCTCAAAATATATTTTGATATAAAACAATTACAAAATTAATAATTTCTTCATTTTCCTTTTACATGTTCTTAGGACACGCTGATAAGAACATGAATAAAATTCACATATTGTTATCTGAGTATCTTATTGAAAAATATATGTCTATTGTGTCATTCTTAACAAGTTTATAAAACATTTTCAGAATAGATTTTTCATCCATATATCATTTTTCTACTACCATATCCCCAAAATATAGAGGAAATAACAAACACATTCAATTCAAAATGTATACCTTTTATACATTTTCAAGAGAATTTCAGTTTTAAAATAAACAAAAAGTATATATAAATTAATAAAAGAACTTCAAAAAAATAAAAATGCAAGGTTGCAACTAAACTAGAATGATATTTCTATCGATTGACTCATTATCTTCAAGCTTCTTATGCATTAGTTTGAAAATTTAACCATGGGAAGTGGGAACTAATGTTACTGTTACATACAATTTTATAAAGACATCATTTCTAATGAAAAATTTTAATACTACATATAGTACTTTATTAATACTTCATAACTAGAAAAGATAGATTACTATATCCAACAAAAGGACATGTGGACTAGTTCACATAAATTCTTCAACAAAGCTTTCAGTTTTAAAACTCAAGATAAATCTCACTTGAGGAAGGCAACGACTACACCTCAGCTATCTTTTCAAAGTTCGACAAAGAAGTGCACCTAACACCTCAACTAACAATCAAATATAAATATAGTTCTCTCAAATATGAAATTACTTTACTGATCTAATCTCCAAGAATTAAAGAAAAGAAAAAAAATCTCAGCAGTAAAGCAATTTCTTTTTCTTCAATCAAAACACAATTCACATTGATTTTAATTTAAATAAAAACTACTTTCTGAATAAATATCACCGAAGAAATGAGATAAAAACATATCCACATCCTCTCTGACTTTCCACACATCCACTTCTTTTTATTTTTGGTTTTGTGAGTCATCAAAACCAATTCATCATTTCAAAGATTTTCCCCCATTAGTGACTTCTACAACCATTAAAAATATTATTACTTTTCAAGATAAATCATATAATAACATAATACTAAAAAAATAAAACTAAAGAAAGAAAAAGAGTTATATGTCTTCTTTATGTACTCAGCAAATGCAACTAATCCTTCTATGTGTAAGGAAGGACCTTCTCCATTATTAGATGATATTCTATTCTTCGAGTTGATTGCTGAAATTTTCTTAAAATTGTCAGAGTTCCAATATCGCATCAAACCATCCGAAAGTGGATCAGATTCATCCTTGGTAGTTGAAGTTAAATCTAGACAAGATGAAGATTCAGTCCTACTTAAACTTAAAGAAGTAGTTCTCAGAAAGGAGGTTGAAGCTTTCTCCCAAAGGGGAGATAGGGTGCTCCGTTACCAGGGCAGATTGTGTGTACCGGATATTGGTGAGTTGAGACTACAAATATTGGCTGTGGCACACAGCTTGAGATACTCCATTCACCCTGGTGCTATAAAAATGTACCTTGATCTGCGGGATATTTACTGGTGGAACGGCATGAAGAGAGACATTGCTGAATTCATAGCGAAGTGCCCGAACTGCTAGCAAGTCAAGGTGGAGCATTAAAGACCAGGAGGCATGACTCAAGATATCAGTATACCCATATGGAAGTGGGATGAAGTAAATATGGATTTCATTACGAGTCTACCTCGGACTCGCCGACAGCATGACTCCATCTGGGTAGTAGTAGATTGGATGACAAAGTCAGCTAATTTCCTTTCAGTTAAAACCACAGACTCAGCTGAGGACTATGCTAGATTTTACATATGGGAGTTAGTCAGACTCCATGGGGTGCCTTTATCTATCATTTCATATAGAGGAACTCTGTTAATCTCACACTTTTGGAAATCCTTTCAAAAGGAACTAGGAACTCAAGTCAAACTCAGTACCGCTTTTCATCCGAAGATCGATGGGCAAGCTGAGCGAATCATTCAGACCCTAGAAGATATGCTAAGAGACTGCGCGATCGGTTTTAAAGGTAATTGGGATGACCATTTGCCTCTTATCGAGTTTGCGTACAACAACAACTACCATTCCAGCATCCAGATGGCCCCATTTGAAGCATTGTATGGTAGAAGGTGTAGATCTCCTATAGGGTGATTTGAAGTTGGTGAAGCTACCTTAATAGGGATAGACTTAGTTCACAAGGCAATGCAGAAAGTTTAGCTCATACGATAAAGGTTGAAAACAACTTATAGCCTTCAAAAATATTATGTTGATGTGCGGAGAAGAGAATTGGAGGTTGCAGTTGATGACTGGGTATACCTAAAAATTTCGCCCATGAAAGGGGTGATGAGGTTTAGAAAGAAGGGGAAACTCTGTCTGAGATCAGTTCAGTATAGTGTCTCATACTCAGTATTTCAGATTAGGGAATATTTATGACCATCAGCCATGGTCATTATCGACCATATTAGTTATATTCTAGTTATTTTAGTTTTCCGTATTTTTAGTTGGTCATTTCATGTCATTTCAGCTCAGTTACTAGTTATTTCATATTATTTATACCCCTCACTTACTTAGTACATTCAAAGTACTGATGCATACTTTTATGTTTTATCATTTCATGATACAGCTGCAGGTTCCCAGACTCAGCATCGTTAGCCGTTGCATTTCAGATCCCCCTCCGCTGCAGCCGAAGTGTGAGTCCTCATCATTTCAGGGCCTGGTTTTACTTTCTTTCAGTTGAGTTATTATTTTTAGTTAGATGTAGAGTTAGCGGGGGACTTGTCCCAGCAACTCATCAGTTAGAACACTTTCAGACACAGAGTTAATTTCAATTTTCAAATGTTTTAAATTTTAATGTTTTCTTATAGTTTATTTTCTCAAATGCTCTTATGTTGTTATTTCAAAGCTTCCGCTATATATATATTATTTTACTTAGAATACCATTGTATGATAGACTATGGGTTAACTTGGGGTCACTTGTGGCTTCAAGTGCCGTGTTACATCCAGGGTATAGTCTCGGGGCATGACAAACCTTGTATCAGAGCCCTAGGTTTAGAGTATCCTTGGAAAGTCTGAAAGTTGCATCGAGTAAAGTCCTTTTCATGGTTGTTAAGCGCGCCAAACTTATGACAAGGAGGCTATAAGATATTATTGGGAAAACTCCCTTTTGTTCATACTCCTTATCATGCGTTAAAATTCAATTCCAAAATCTCCCTTCTAACTCATGCTCTATTTCATTTCAGTGAACCATACCTCCTAGACGCGGTAACGGAAAAAGGGTTGGCAATGCCAATAGACCTGCCCCACCAGCTCCAGCAGTCCCTCCGGACGACACAGTGTCCACTGAAGAGTTCAAAGCGGCTATCCAGCTGCTCGCTCAGACAGTCGCCAATCAGGTGAATCAGCAGGTGGTTCTGGTAGCCAAAAACAGGTCCACAACAACTACTCAAGTTTGGGATTTTACCCGGATGAACCTTCCATATTTTCATGGAACAAAGGTGGGAGAGGACCCACAAGGGTTTGTAGACGAGATTAGAAAACTCACCAGAATTATGGGTGTTAGTTCTTCTGAGAGTGCTGACTTGGTTTCCTACCAGTTAAAAGGGGTAGCTCAAGTCTGGTATGAACAGTGGAAAGAGGGCCGGCTAGCAAGAGCAGGAGCAGTGGAGTGGGAGGAGTTCCACATAGCTTTCTTGGATAGCTTTTTCCCTCGGGAGCTGAGGGAGGCAAAGATGGCTGAGTTTATGAATTTGAGACAGGTTAACGGAACCATGAAAAAGTATGCTCTAGGGTTTACTCGGCTGTCTAAGTATGCTCCAGAGATGGTAGCCGAGCCAAGGGCTCGCATGCGAAAATTTGTGAACGGGGTGTCAAATCTGGTCCTCAAGGAGTGCAGGAAAGCGATGTTGATTAAATACATGGACCTCTCCAGCTTGATTGTCTATGCCCAATAGATTGAGGCTAAAAAGCTGAAGGATATGGAGTGAAAGAACAAACGGGCAAGGATTGGCCAGTCAAATTTCGGCCATCAGAGGTCTAGCGGTAGTAGCCGCCTACCACAGCAGCAACAGCAGCAGAGAGCCCCAATACCTAGTTCCGCCAGCACCCCAACCTTTCAGTCTNCGTCAGGTCAGCCGTGGGGTGGCAGAGAGCCCCAATACCTAGTTCCGCCAGCACCCCAACCTTTCAGTCTCGTCAGGATCAGAAGGGTGGGTCATCTGACACTCAGTCTTAGGCCCACAGTACCAGGAACAAGTATCCATCTTGTCCCAAGTGTGGTAGGAACCACCCTGGAGAGTGCCTTCAGGGTCGAGAGGGTTGTTTTGGTTGTGGAAAGCTCGGACATCGGCTCAGGGAGTGCCCATCAGCCGAGCGAGGGAGACCATAATCCACCACATCATCAGCTCTAGTAGGTCGACCATCCCAACAGGCTAACACATCAAGTACAGATGATGGTCAGCGTCAAAATCTTTTTTTTGCTCTATCTTCCCGTTAGGATCAGGAGAGATCACCTAACGCAGTCACAGGTATGTTACGTCTCTTTCATCTAGACGTGTATGCCCTTCTAGATCCAGGAGCCACTCTTTCATTTGTGACTCCCTACATAGAAGTCTAGTTCAATATCAGTCTACACCCCAGTTGGCAAGTTAGTTAGAGGCAGCCGAGTGTATAGAAACTGCCCAGTCTCAGTCCTGTGTAAAGTTATTCCAGCTAATCTTGTAGAGTTAGACGTGGTCGATTTCGATCTCATTCTCGGCATGGATTGGTTAAACTCCTGCTATGCCTTAGTCAATTGTTGAACTAGAGTTGTCAAGTTTTAGTTTCCAAATGAACCAGTGTTAGAATGGACGGGCAGTAGTTCCGCGCCTAAGGGTAGGTTTATTTCCTACCTTAAGGCCTAGAAACTCATCTCCAAGGGATGTATCTATCATTTAGTTCGGGTCAAGGATTCCAACTCTGAGACCCCAGCTATCCAGTCAGTTCCAGTGGTCAGCGAGTTCCTAGATGTTTTTTCGGAGGATCTTCCCGGAGTTCCTCCTGAATGGGAAATAGACTTCGGGATAGACCTCCTCCTAGATACTCAACCCATCTCCATCCCTCCTTATAGAATGGCTCCAACTGAGCTTAAGGAGTTGAAGAAGCAGCTTAAAGATCTTCTTTACAAGAGTTTTATCATACCAAACATCTCTCCCTGGGGAGCCCCAGTGTTATTCGTGCGTAAGAAGGACGGTACCCTCAAATGTGCATAGATTACCGTCAGCTGAACAAAGTCACCGTCAAGATCAAGTATCCCCTACCCAAAATTGACGACCTATTTGACCAACTCCAGGGAGCCAATTGCTTCTCAAAAATCGATCTCAAGACAGGGTACCATCAGTTAAGGGTTAGAGAGTATATACCGAAAACATCTTTCAAAACTTGGTATGGTCAGTACAAGTTTGTGGTGATGTCCTTTGGGTTAAAAAATGCCCCAGCATCTTTAATGAATTTAATGAACAAAGTCTTCAAGTAGTATCTGGATATGTTCGTCATCGTATTTATCGAGGACATTCTAGTATACTCCAAAAATGAGTAAGAGCATGTGAATCACCTAAAACTAGCATTACAGACATTCAGAGACCGCCAGTTGTTCGCCAAGTTCAGCAAGTGCGAATTCTGGTTAAAGTATGCGACCTTCTTAGGTCATGTGGTCTCAGGTGAAGGAACACAAGTAGACCCTCATAAGATAGAAGCAGTGAAGGATTGGCCCATACCTACCTCTCCAACTGAAATTTGGAGTTTTCTTGGCTTAGCAGGTTATTACCGATGGTTTGTGGAAGGTTTCTCCTCCATAGCATCGCCTCTGACCAAGTTAACCCAAAAGAAGGTGATATTCCAATGGTCAGACGAGTGTGAGAAGAGTTTCCAAGAGTTGAAGAATCGACTCACTACTGCCCTAGTTCTTACATTGCCAGAAGGAACAAATGGATTGGTGGTTTATTGTGATGCCTCTAGAGTAGGACTCGGTTGCATTCTGATGAAACGGGGAAAAGTGTTAGCCTATGCCTCCAGACAGCTCAAAGTTCATGAGAAGAATTATCCACTCATGACTTGGAGTTGGCAGCGGTGGTGTTTGTGCTAAAAATATGGAGGCATTACTTATATGGAGCTCACATAGATGTATTTACAGATCATAAGAGTCTTCAGTACGTGCTGATTTAGAAGGATCAAAATCTGCGTCAGAGAAGGTGGTTGGAGTTACTAAAAGATGATGACATGAGTATACTGTATCACCCAGGCAAGGCCAATGTGGTGGCTGACGCGTTGGTGGACTCAGCTGAAGGTGGGGTGGTAGTGCAAAGTGGATCGGATTCATCCTTGGTAGTTGAAGTTAAGTCCATACAAGATGAAGATCCAGTCCTACTTAAACTTAAAGAAGTAGTTCTCAGAAAGGAGGTTAAAGCTTTCTCCCAAAGGGGAGATGGGGTGCTCCGTTACTAGAGCAGATTGTGTGTACCGGATGTTGGTGAGTTGAGAAAACAGATACTGGCTGAGGCACACAGCTCGAGATACTCCATTCACCCTGGTGCTACAAAAATGTACTGCGATCTGTAGGATATTTACTGGTGGAACGGCATGAAGAGAGACATTGCTGAATTTGTAGCCAAGTGCCTGAACTGCCAGCAAGTCAAGGTGGAGCATCAAAGACCAGGAGCCATGAATCAAGATATCAGTATCCCCAAATGGAAATGGGAGGAAGTAAATATGGATTTCATTACGGGTCTACCTCGGACTCGCCGGCAGCATGACTCACTCAGGGTAGTAGTGGATCGGATGACTAAGTTAGCTCATTTTCTTCCAGTTAAAACCATAGACTCAGCTGAGGACTATTCCAGACTTTGCATCCGAGAGTTAGTCAGACTCCATGGGGTTCCTTTATCTATCATTTCATACAGAGGAACTCAGTTCACCTCACACTTCTGGAAATTCCTTTCAAAATGGAATAGGCACTCAAGTCAAACTCAACACCGCTTTTCATCTACAGACCGATGGGAAAGTTGAGCGGACCATTCAGACCCTAGAAGATATGATAAGAGTGTGCAAGATCGATTTAAAGGGAAATTGGGATGACCATTTACCTCTTATTGAGTTTGCGTACAATAACAGCTACCATTCCAGCATCCAGATGGCCCTATTTGAAGCATTGTATGGTAGAAGGTGTAGATCTCCTATAGGGTGGTTTGAAGTTGGTGAAGCTACCTTGATAGGACTAGAATTGGTTCGTAAGGCAATGCATAAAGTTCAGCTCATCCCAGAAAGTTTGAAAACAGCTCAAAGCCATCAAAAATCGTATGTCGGTGTGTGGAGAAGAGAATTGGAGTTTGCAGTTGATGACTGGGTATACCTGAAAATTTCGCCAATGAAAAGGGTGATGAGGTTTTGAAAGAAGGGAAAACTTAGTCCGAGATATGTCGGACCTTATATAATTTTGAGGCGTATAGACATTGTGGCCTATGATCTAGAGTTACCTTCAGAACTAGCAGTCGTACACCTAGTTTTCCATGTGTCACTTCTGAAGAAGTGCATCAGAGATCCAACCTCAATTGTGTCATTGGACAGCGTAGGAATAAAGGATAGACTCACATATGAGGAAGTACCAGCCCAAATCCTTGGCCGCCAGGTTTGTAAGCTAAGGAATAAAGAAATAGCTTCAGTCAAGGTCCTATAGAGAAATCAGCAGGTTGAAGGAGCTACGTGGGAGGCCGAAGCAGATATGATGGCCAAATACCCGCACCTGTTCTCTACCAACTCTATTATAGCTTGAAATGCTAGTTTTTCCTTAGGATCCGATCTAGTTGTTGAATTCAATACATGTGTATAAGTTTCTTTTACGACTTTGGATGTGTGTATCAAAAGTAAATTCAGTTCAGTTATGTATTTTGAAATGGAGGTAGTCATTCTGGTAGTTTTGGAGTTAAATGAGCAGTATTTGGAAATCTTTATTGCTATTTTTCCTTCCTATGTGTTTTGTAACATTCAAGGATGAATGTTTACAAGGGGGATATATTGTAATGCCCCGGAAACTAAAAATCTAATTTCGAAACTTAAATCTAAAAATTTAGAAAAGCTGCAGAAATGCTACAAGACGACTCACCCAACGAGTTGTTATGAGACCCAACGACTCCTTAGGCCAGTCATGAGGAGAAAGAGTAAGTATTGGAAATGGGAAGCGGTGCACCCAACGAGAGACTTCACGAGTCGTGGTCACTGACCATGACTCGTTAAGTCTCTCATGGTCAGGCCTGGGTCGAGGAATTTATAAGTTGGTCAGTGTACTTAACTGGTGGGAACAATGAGTCGTGGTCGCCGGTAATGACTTGTTATGTCGCTCGTTGCCAGCCCTAATATCTTTTTAGCACGTGCACCTTATGAGTGTCACAACGAGTCGTCGTCAGTGATAACGACTCGTGGGTGACTCGTTACCAAACTTAGTATTTAATCTTCAGCGGTGAGCCAGTGTGGTCCACGAATGGTGACCACGACTCGTTAGGTCCCTCACGATGACCAACTGAGGAGCCTAGGAAGTGTACTTGACGGGAGTGACAACGAGTCATGGTCAGCCACCACGACCCGTTAGGGTCACCTGGCAGGTTTTCCCAGCGAATTTCTATGGGCTATTTAGTAATTTCCTACTCTCCCAAGCTTTAAACTACGTTGTTTTAGTAATAATATTAGACGTTTTAGTGGGGGAAAACGGTTCATTCCTCATTTCCCACTCTCAGTTCTCAGAAATATCAAAAGTTCTCCTCTCAAGAACCCTTCAAGAAAGACTAGGGCTTCTCATCTCTTGCAACAGTTGAATCTTCTTCTCCGGAAGGATTTTAGTCAGGTATGTGGGAATTCAACAAGGGAATAGTTCTTCCCTTGTGCCCCCAAAATCATTTTTTGTTTTTCTCTATCTGTTTTAGCCTTGAGATTTTTGAATAAGAAGAGATTTTCATGTTTGTTTTTGTAAATTTCAATAGGGTTATTATCCATGTTTATTAGTCATATGATCTTCATCAATTCATAAGTAAATTGTTGTGGTTCTTGCTAAGATGATATTCATCCCCAAATTTTCGAGTAAAGATTATTTCATATTAAATTCCATCTAATTTGCAAAGTATTTTTTTGGCTAAATATCCTAGAAATTCGTATTATATATATATATATATGAGCAATTATTCNATATATATATGAGCAATTATTCCATTGAGGAGAATAACTTTACCCTTGTTGGATGAAACCCCTTTAAATTCTTGAAATATCATTATATTATTAAATTCCGTGTTGTTGGAATGAGTTGAGTTCTCTATTAGCTTCTTAGTAATTCAGTTCAGTAGAACATAGAATATCTTCATAATTATTCAGTTTGACTCCAGTCTCTTCTCGAGGTGTCAGTGGTGCCTCCCAGTTATCAGAATCAAGTTTTGATGAGTACATAGTACTTTCTCTAGAATTTATATATCCAAGAAAATAGGGTATCTCTCTCTCTTTTTCCGTGCTAGATAATTTTACCCTTGAGAAACAATCTGCATTCAGTGTAAGTATCGTTCATTTTCCAATTACAATCCGCGCACCGCCGGTTACACTCTCTGGGCCTCTGACAAATTCCAGTAACCATCGACTAATCATTCCGCATTTCGTCGATCTCCATCCATGCACCGCCGATGCTTTTCTCTTCAATCCAGAAAGTCAGGTGTCATTGGTGGCTGGACCGGCGAGTCGCCATTGGCAACCCGCATTTTGCCGGTGGCTTGTTTCCCAGAGGCAGTGATGATCGGCTTTTGACCAGCATTTCGCCAGTCTTCTTTGGTGGAATTCCAAATTTCATCTCACTTCCTTCTTTTTGCTCCCTTTATTGCTCTTTTCTTCACATTAGACATCTGCACACAACAAAAGAAAAAAGGTAATAAAATCCATATAAACAACTCAAAAACTAAGCAAAAATTCAGGTTTAAGAGTCTATGAGTTGGTGAATTACCAACTCATCAAACCTCCAAACTTGAACCATTTCTTGTCCTCAAGTAATGCAATTCTTATCAGTAGAAAAATATGCCACTCCTCACAATTTTAAACATACATAACCACCTATCTATGACAACCCAAAAATGCTCACCAATCTCACCAAATAGAGAAGAAAATTCCCCTGAAAACCAAAACAATGAAGATATTTCAAGAGGCTACCACCCTTCACAAACATGGTTCATGAGAGGATTCATTTTGTAAAATAGGGGCATTGCTTATCCATGAAATACACATAACATTTCAATTCGTAATCAGTGCACATTCAAAACTTACCTTAGAGCTTACACTTCTCATGCCCTATCTACACATTAACTCAAAATGCACTTGTGTCCTCAAAAAGGGAAGATTCCACTTACAGAAAGGAGAATCCCTATTATTTTATCATGAAATCGCTAAATACACACAAGGATTGTTTGGCAGAGATAATCACGCTCACTCTCCCAAAAGAAATCTCATGCACACAACTTGACCCATAGGCTTTCCCTTCATGTAATTCTCCACTAATGTAGAGCAGCTGCACTTAAAATCACTTAGGACTTGCGGATTATAATGTAGGATCGGGTTAAGGGTAGGATGAAAATTTAGATTTAGTGACTCGAACCTCCCTAATGCCTTTTGTGAACATACCTCCCATCAATTCTTTTCACTCACTTCACCTTATTTCTCCTCTTTCATCATCTTTGACTTTCATCTCTCAATGACCCTCCTTATAACTTCTTTGGATCTCACAATTAGCCTTATCTAAGCAAGAGGAAGCACCAATTTACAAAAATTCTTTTGCTATTTTCAACTTATCGTTTTATGCATTTTGAACATAATGCAGTGCTACCTCAGATTGAGATTCTCATATTTCCCTTGCACACCCACAAACTTGGGTTTTTGCCTCTTTTCTCATTTATTCCCTTATCATTCCCTTCTTCTTGGTCTTGAAGCCTCATTCTATCGTTATTTTATCACTAGTACATAGGGAGGATGGGTGCCAAAGAAAGGTATTAAGAATGGTATTAAGGCTTGTAAT
>JACEIK010015752.1:0-17664 GCA_018107945.1 Datura stramonium | reverse complement strand
GAAATTGAAGGAATTGAGGTGAAAAGCTTGAAATCTCCCCTTGAATCCCCTCTCAAAGTCTTGCATGCATGAATGGGAGTTTAGAATAGGTCATCCTCTTTAAACCCAACTTTTCCAAAGCCAAAACAACGTAGTTTAGGGGCTCAAAGCATAGAAAATTTGAAATTGCCCTTAAAAATAAATCCCCAAAAACTGCCCCGGACGGACCAACGACCGACCCAACGGGTCGTGACAATATACCACGACTCGTGGTATCGATTTGTTGAGTCCACTACTTCATCAAATGCCTTGGATCCTTCCCAAAACTCGTTAGGACGAGTCGTTGGGTCAACCGTCGTCAACTCCTTGACCAAATCTGGCTTTCCTTCCCATGAGCCTCATCACGACTCGTGGTGACCGCCAACGAGTCGTGGTTTCCATCTGTTTCCTGCACTGAAACCCTCAACCCACGAATGAAGACTTGAAATAACGGGTCATCCCTCTTAACCACGAATCATAGGATGCCCCATTGCTTCCTCCTCAGCCTAAGTCCAAACCTCCCCATGACTGGTGACAACGACCCGTTGTTCCTAGCAACGGGTCGTGGAACCATTCGTTGTCTCCACTATTTCCCTGAGTTCCCAAACCACGACAGCTTGTGACGACTCATAGTACCCTACCACGAGTTGTACGGTCATCCGTCTGTGATATTTTTGCTAGTTTTCTGCACTTTTTAAATTTAACTCCCGGGTATATTCTTAGGACTTTTCGGGGTATTACATACTTAGTCCTACAAAACAAAAACAATGATGATATCAAAACACTTGGGTTGCCTCCTAAGGAGCGTTGTAGTTAATGTCGTGACACAACGTACTTCTCATTCATATTCCAATTTCTGGAGGATTATCCTTTGACTCATCCTCTTTGTTCAATACTCCAATCACCTTGCATTCATCGGGAGGTTCTGCGGATCGGCATACCTTGAATGTGACCTCTTCGCCTCCCACACGAAAATTAAGTTCACCTAGTTCCATACCTACCAAAGCTCTACCCTTGGCAAGAAATGGTCTCCCTAAGATGATTGGGACTTCCACATCCAGCACACAATCTAGAACCACAAAGTCAACTGGTAGAATAAACTTATCCACCCTTACCAATACATCCTCCAAAAAACCCATCGGTTTCTTGATAGAGAGATCAGCCATTAACAATCTCATTGAAGTAGGTTTGGTGTTGCCAATCCCCAACTTCTTGAAGATTATGAGGGGCATCAAATTTATGATCGCCCCAAGATCACAAAGGGCTTTCTTGAACACACACAACCCAATAGTGCAAGGGATTGTGAAGGCTCTTGGATCCTCCCGTTTAAGGGCAAGGTTACTCATCATCATAACACTACAATGATGTGTTGTCTCTCCGGTGCCCACATCTACAACCTTCTTCTTCTTTAGTAGATCTTTTATAAACTTTAAATATCTGGGAATTTGATGTAAAGTATCCACCAACGATATATTTATGGACAGTTTGTTGAACATGTCGATAAACTTGCTGAATTGATCATCCTTTTTCTTCTTGGTTAACCGTTGTGGATAAGGAGGTGGAACTCTTGGTTATTGTTCTTTATCACTTGAGGCCTTCATGCCTGCGTCTCCTTCCATATCATTTGAAGGAATCTCATTAATATCTCCCTCACCTTGATCTTCAACATTATCACACTCATTTGGTGCTTGTGGCACCTCATTTGATTCTTTCACATCACTTGGCTTGGGGTCCACAATTTCCTTGGGCTTAATGTCTGCATCACCAAGCATCTTACCACTCCTAGTGACAATAGTCATGTATTGATTATCCTTTTTGGGATTTGGCATTGTATCACTAGGGAGTGTTACCTTCATCCAGGGGTTCATTTGAGAAGATAAGTGGTTCATTTGGGCCTCTAAATGCTTGATAGAGGCTGAGTGTGAACTTACTATTTGGGCAAGGTTAGACACCTCCCCTTTAAGTTCTTTGACCCTGTTGTTCGTTGATTCAACTTTCTTGAGAACCCTTGCCAACATTTCTTCAATTTTTGAGTTCCCTACATCACTCATACCAGGTTGGGATTGGGCATTCTCAGCTTTAGGAGGAGGAACATACAGATTCACGTTTTTATGATAATAGTCGCCCTTATGATTTTGCTCCCTATTGCCCCATCTCTTATTTTGGTCAGGCCACCCTTGCGTGTCACGGTTCCTCCAACCTTGGTTCTTTTACCTTGGGCATAAAGGGCCTTGATTAGTCCCTTGGTACCCAAGTTGAGAACCCCCCCATTTGATTTTTCATATATTGGCACTCCTCCTCGTACCTTGGAGGTGAAGATTCTCCTTCAAAATGTATTGGACCTTGCATTCCCACAACATTCACAACTTTAGGCTCGACTCCCATCACATGCTTAGTCATTAACTCCAATTGAGTCATCATCTTAGCAAGATTTTCATCTTGCTCTTCATCTCATTTTCTCATTTCAGCTATTAACAAACTAGAACCAGCATGTGAAGATACATTCTTCTCCGTTGTAATCCATGCCCTATTCGTCTTCGTCGTCCTATCCAGAAGGGCTTTAGCTAGACCATACGTCCGATCCATAATTGATCCCCCAGCTAGATTATTGGCAACTAATTCATTGATGGAGTCTAGGGCTCGATAAAAGCTTTGAAGTAGCATTCCATCGGGAAGACCATGGTTAGGGAAAAAAAGATACTTTCTTCTTGAATCTCAACCATGCTTCATGCAAGGGCTCACGCGGCTCTTGACTAAAGTTTGTAATATCATCCCTTAGTTGCAACATCTTTGAGGGAGGGAAAAAGTTATCCAAAAATTCTTCTGTCAACTCTTGCCACAAGGTGATGCATCCCGGAGGCAACTCCTCCAACCACATAATTGCTTCTCCTGTTAGGGAAAATGGAAAGAGCCTCAACCTGATAGACTCTTGGCTTATATTCATTATGCTGAAAGGTTGGAAAATCTCTAGGAAGTTCCTCAAATGGTGGTTTGCATCCTCACTCGATTTACCCGCAAAGAGTCCTTTCATTTGCAACAGGAGCACCATCATACTAGTTACATGAGAAACACTGTATTCCCCACCGTAGCTAGTAGGAGAATGGCACCTGTGATCTCAGGAATGATGGGATTATCCTCTTCATGTTCCATATTTCCTTCTACCAAACTATCTCCTTCTTGCGAATGTTGGCTCATATGAATTCACCCTAGATGGCCGACAAAAAGAACAAGGTTAAACTACTTAAGATGCAAGCTCAATTCAAATTAACAAACAACTCAAGGATATAAAATGCTAGTCCCCGATAATGGTGTCATTTTTGATAACGCTCAAGCTATACTCCTTATTTAGAGAGAATGTAAGCGATTGTTGTATCAAAACAAATAACTCGATAGGTGTCGGGGTCAAATCCCATAAGAATTAGAGAATGATTTGCACAAGAGTCGTTTAGTGAATTAAATTGATTCGATCCAAGCAATGAAAACATAAATGTAAATTTTGGGGGAAGTGAAGGAAAAAATGTTGTGGATTCTAAAATCAGCTAATCAAGAGAGCACAATGACCAAAATTAAGAAACAATAATGAACAAATGCTAGAGGTGTGGTGTAGATGGGATGTCAATCAAATTGGAATTTGCTAGATACTCAAATTATTACTAATATGTGTAAATAACCTTGGAAAAAGATGGAACCCAATGTTTTTCAACCAATTGGGCTCCTTATCCTAGAGTCCTCTTGAATCTCAAGGCACAATTAAACTATTCCAATATGGTTTGGATTAGGGACTGAGCTATTTCTAGCCATCAATCTCTAAAGGGATTATGATAATGGGTTTTGGGTATTTCTAGCCCAACCCTACATAATCAAATCCCAATCGACTATCAAATTCTTCCTCGTTACTTAATTCTTCTTTTTCAAGATAAAATCAAGTAATAAAACAATACCCATATTTGCAACTATGAGCAATCAACTATAATTTGAGGAGAATCCAATAGACAATCAAATTAAGCACCCATCATCACATACCTCTAGCTGTAAATTTAGCTACTGATAATTGAGAAACATAAGAGCATATTCATTAATAAACTCAATAATTTCATCATTAGGAGTAAACAAAACCAAACTCACAATATTTATACAATAATAGTTATACCTTGCTGAAGAAGAAGAAGATAAAAAGCAATATTCAAATATTTCTTTCTTCTCCGATGGAGTTCTTTCTCTCTCAAAAAGTAAAGAAAATATTCAATAATATGTTCAGAGTACTTTCTTCTAGAATATATACAAAAATAGGGCAAACATTCTCCTCTTTTTTAGGCTTTGACATTTTTGCCCTTGTCAGGCGTCTCCTCACTTGTGATGGAACCGGCAGTTCGCTGGTTGCTATCTGCGAGCCGCCGGTTACTATCCGTGATCCACCAGTTGCTTTCCTCTGTGGTCCAGTGAAGTTATAGGGCCTTATGGAGATGCCTTCGGTGGTTCGCCGATTTCCAACTGCGAGGCGCCGCTTGATTTCATCATTGGTCCGGAAAGGTCCAGCACCTGTTGGCGATAGAACCAACGGATCGCCGGTTGCTTTCCGAGAGCTTCCAATTGCAGTTTCTCATCAAGAGAGTGGTTGCCTGCGGTTGATCGGCATTTTACCGGTGTCCTCCGGTGGTGCGCTGATTTTCACCTGAATTACATCCTTTTTACTCCAATTCATGCACCTTATCTTCAAATCAGATACCTGTACATAAAAAGGCAAAAAGGGTATACAATCCAACTAAAAGACTTGAAACTAAGCTAAAGCTCATGCTTAGGAGATGAATGAGTTTTTAATTTACCAACTCATCAAAGAACAAATGACCTAAACTAGTGCAAGTATCATAGGCTTGTGGGTCACCCTCTTGAGAAGTTTTTTGTCTTCAAGGATAGTGTTAAGCAGCTGGCTAATGAGAAGAAGATTATGCTTGAGGATTCTATGTCAAGTTCTAATCAAATATCTATCACCTTTGGCTCTCTTAATCCTATCCATATATACAACTCAGAAGATCATAAAGAAGAAGGACTATTAGAGCAAGATAAAACCCAAGTTGATAAAGCTGATGATGAGGGTTGGATTTTGGTGACTAGGCGGAGATGCTACAGAGCAAGTCCATAGAAGGAATCATCAAAACAAAAAACAAGGAAGAGGACAGTGAGAAGACAAAGAAAGCAAAAACTAGTTGAGTAGTCGAAGAAACTAAAAGTAGAGGTGCAGTACCACTAAAACCCACGATTTCCTATGACTTTGGAGGAATTTCTACCAAATGGGTTCTACATGAAGATTGCTCAAAACAACATCGAGGCATCATGCTTTAAAACCAATGAAGAAGAAAAGCATGAAAGTTTATTGACATTGTCTTCATCATCGCGAAAAGCTTTCTGAGCCCTTTCTCCAAGAAGTTCATGCATGTGATACAAAAATCACATTTACAGATGATGATCTTCTTCTTGGTGAAACACTACACAATCGCCCTTTATATATGGTGGATCATGCGCTCGAGAAAAGAATAATTAGAATCTTAATAGATGATGGATATGGAGTTAACTTTCTTCCTATTCGCACCATGAAAGAGCTTGAAATCTCATTGAAAGAACTTTCTGAGATGATGATTCAAGGATTCAACCAAGGGAGGCTAAAGGCCATAGGTGCTATCAAGATAGGGATCAACATTGAATATTTGCGATCAATTGCATGGATGCATGTATTGATTCAAATACTTCATACAATATGGTTCTTGGAAGACCTTAGATACACGAGAACAAAATTGTCCCATCCTCTTGCTATCAATGTTTGAAGTATTTCGAAGGTAGAGTCGAGAAGAAGACAGTTGTTGATGATGAGCCATTTGCAGAAGCTGAGTCACAATTATGATGCAAAGTTCTACTTGAAAAACTACATTATGAGGGAATAAAGGTCGATAATGTCATAACAGTCAAGATTGGTGAGCTTGCAACTAAAAGAGTCGATGTGATTGCTGGAAAAGTTAAAGTTGACATTGAGGAGCCATATTCCATTTCACATAAAGGGAACATTGTTTCTTAAAAAAAATAAAACTCGTGTACTTCGTTATATACCGAAGGTTTCACGACCCGAACGGAGGCCTGAATCGTAGACATTGGACAAGGGACCTCGAGAGATCCCAAGTCGACCCATGGCATAAGCATACAACTAACTCACTCATTAAACTGAAGAAAACATGAATATAATCTCAACGGAAGTCTAATTCAACATCACAACAGAATAACATCCGAAGTTGCACATATATAAGTCTGAAAGCCTCTAATCTGGACGAGTTGATGGGACTAGACCCCAACTAACTCAACAATACTGAAACTAGAAATACATAAAGAAAAATGATAGTCTAGTCCTCGAAGGATGAGGACTCACCAATCGAGCAGATACTAACTACGAAAAGCTGTCTAAGAACGGGGATGAAGCTGCTAGCCGGGTCCTGTATCATGAAATGACACATCATAGAAAGTATGTTGTCAGTACATGGAATGTACCAAATATACAAGGTAAGTAAAACCGCTCTAGCAAAGTAAATCATTTAAAACATTTCATAACATATCATAGGCTTTCAAATATAAGTGGGTGGGCTACATGCATTCATTCAGAAATCGCAATCTTATCATAACATGACTATGCATAACTTTATAACATCATAACTGACATGAATGACTCAAAACTAAAACATAGCATTTATACTGAAAAGCTGAACAATGAGTCAAACCTTGATATTAGAACATGCATGCATAAAGTAATCATCATGAGTAATGAATATGCAAATCTGAATGATAGAGACAGTGGGAGACTTGTCACTTAACCGAAATACCACGATAGAGCTTACGTGATCCCGACTACCACACTCAAGTGGGAAGAGCCATCCAAAACCTTGCCAAGGCTAAGGACACTACCATGATATAGATATCAAGTTGAAGGACCATTCGGGTAGGGGAAACTCACTAGGGAGGTCCCAAGTCATATAGTATTCAACCTACATTGGCGCGTAATTCTGGGGCATAGAGTGATCGACCCTTAACCCGCTCAGTGCTAGACTCTTCTCCCAAAACATGCAATGCTCTACATCGTATATAACGAAGCTCAACATCGACTATTGACGAAGCCCAAGATGAAATCATGCATAACTCAATATCATATGAAATGAAGCTCAACATTTTCTAGTGACAAAGCTCATTAATGAAATCATGCATAGACTTGACATCATATAAGAATGAAGCTCAACATTGTCCTTCGACAAAGCTCAATAACGACATACATCTCAATTATGAATTTATACATATGGAAAGCTTTATTTCAAACATACCACAAGCTCAAATATAGGTGGGAGCATCTACTCCAAATCATGTGGTAAGCTATATGTAGGAATATTTAACTCAATATATCACAATCTAGAAATCATAAAAAATTGGGAGGCTTCACTCCAAACAATGTGGTAAGCTTATTTCGAAAAATCATCATTTAAAACCAACATATGGGCATTGCCCAAAGCTTTATCATACTTGGATCTACTCAATTCATTTTAAAAAAAACTTCATAATCATGGGTAGCTTTAGAAACATGTCTTTCATCATCAAATCTCATCATCATCATACATTCATCATCAATCACCTCTTTTGTGAACTTTTCATCCATGGGAATTTAAATTTCATAACTTCAAAAATGTGATTTGTATTGAAAACAATTTAAAATCTGCCCAAGCTTCACAATCCATCAATATAAACAAAATCTAATCATGCTCATGTATATAGATTAAAGAATTATGCAATTGGGTGAGAACTCCATACTTGATCATAGGTGATTTATCATAATTTGATAGAAATTGGGCATGGGTGTGGAAGGAGACACCCATTCATAGCCTTACATACCTGGGAATGGTGAATTCTAACACCTTCTAATTGCCCAAGCTGAGCTTCCTATGGGAACCTTGAGATTTTTCCTTGAATCACCTCTTTAATCCTTCAAACTTGCATGCATGGAAAGAATGACTTAGAGTAGGTCTTCCCCTACTAAAAACCTACTAAAACAAGCCTTGAACGACATAGTATATGCCCCTAGGATTTAGGAATTATGGAAAATCCCTTACTAAAATCGTTGAAAATAACTACCAGGGGGTCCCAATGAGGGAACTAACGACTCGTCACGAGGGGTCACTACTCGTCAAGTCGTCCGTCAGGTACACTGGTTATCTGATCTCTTTGGGCTTGTAACGGGTGTCTTAATAATCCGTTGTCACTGTCCACGACTCTGGCCACCTGCCGTCATGTAAATTGCCTACCCAATTTCAACTTGCTTAAATTTCACCCAATGGCTCATACCACGATTCATTGCCAGTCCTAATGAGTCGTGGTCACCTCCCGTCAAGTGCACTGGGGACTTCGCCTATTTTTTCCTTTTTCTCTCACCTACGGCTGACCTAACGACTCGTGGTGTTTGACCATGAGTCGTTCCCACGCCCGTGGGGACTCCTTCTCCTTCAGGCGTCCCCACGAGCCACTTGATGACTCGTCCTGCAACTGAAGCACCCAATTTCAGTTTTTCCCCGTTTAAACTCTAGGGTCCAATCTTTGAACTCCCGGGGTATAACAATATCTCCCCCTTGGGAACATTCATCCTCAAATGTTAGAAACACACAGAAGATTCAGAAACAAGAAGTCCTCATATGCAAATACTGATTTTTAAAATCCAAAACTAACAGAATGACTACCTCCGAAAAGAACTACATAGCTGAACTTAATTCAGACATCACATACATCTACATAACGTAAATCAAACTTGCGCACATGAACTGAACATGGAAACTAATTGGAGAATTAGGGAAAAAATTGATACCTCAAACTGAAACTGAGCTAGTAGGGAACAGGTAGGGGCATTTAGCCATCATAGCCATTTTGGCTTCCCACGTAGCTCCCTCAACATGCTGATTTCAAACAACACCTTCACCGAAGCTACTTCTTTGTTCCTCAGCCTCCGAACCTGATGATCTAAGATTGCAACTGGAATTTCCTCATAACTGAGGCTATCTCCCACCCCAACACTTTCCACTGGGACAACTAAAGATGGATCACCCAAGCACTTTTTCAAGAGCGATACATGAAAGACGGGATGAACTGAAGATAACTCTGATGGCAGGTCCAACTCATACGCCACCTTACCAACTCTTCTCATAACGTGGTAGGGACCAATATAGCAGGGACTGAGCTTTCCGTTCTTTCCGAACTGCATGACTCCCTTCATGGGAGATACCTTCAGGAACACCCATCGTCTACATCAAACTCCAAATCTCTTCTTCTCACATCCGCATATGATTTTTGATGACTTTGAGCAGTTTTCAGCTTGTCCCTTATCATCTGAACCATCACCATGGTCTCATGAAACGAATCAGGTCCTATCATAGTTGCCTCACCAACTTAAAACCACCCGATGGGCGATCTACATCTCTGCCTGTAAAGAGCTTCGAACGGTGCAATCTGGATACTGGAGTGATAACTGTTATTGTAAGAAAACTTGATCAAAGGCAAGTGATCATCCCAACTACCTGTGAAGTCCAACACACAAGCTCTCAACATGTCCTCGAGAGTTTGAATTGACCGCTCTACCTGACAATCCGTTTGCAGATAGAATGTTGTGCTGAGCTTAACCTGAGTCCCAAGCCCTTCTTAGAATAACCGCCAAAACTGAGAGGTAAACAGAGTACCTCGGTCTAAAATAATAGATAAGGGCACTCCATGAAGTCGAACCAACTCCTAAATATACAATTTGGCATAATCATCCGCTGAATCTGAGGTTTTGACCGGTAGGAAGTGTGCAGCCTTGGTCAACCTGTCTACCACCACCCAAGTAGAATCGTAGTATCGGTAAGTACGAGGTAGGCCTTTATTGAAGTCCATATTAATATCTTCCCACTTCCAAGTAGGAATGCTAATATCCTGCAATACGCCTCCCGACCTTTGATGCTCGACCTTCACTTGCTGACAGTGGGCCACTTGGCTATGAATTCGGCAATATCCTTCTTCATACCGTTCCACCAATATATTTCCCGCAAATCCTGATACATCTTTATAGCACCCTGATGTATAGAATACCTGGATCCATGTGCCTCATGAAATATCCGGTCCCTCAAATTATCAACATTTGGAACACATAGACGACCCTGGTACCACAGTACACCATCTCCCCCTTGGGAGAAGACCTCCACCTTTTGACTTCGAACGGCTTTCTTCAGCTTTACTAAAATTGGATCCTCATCTTGTCTAGCTTTCACATCCGTCACCAAGGACGATTCTGATCCGTTTTGCACAATAACACCTCCATCGGTAGAGTAGACCAATCTAACTCCCAACGTTGCAAGTCGATGGACATCTTTTACCAACTCCTTCTTTCCCTCATCCACGTGGGACACACTCTCCATAGAGAGTCTGGTAAGTGCATCTGCTACTATATTAGCCTTACCCGGGTGGTAAAGGACACTCATGTCGTAGTCCTTTAGTAGCTCCAACCACCTCCTTTGCCGAAGATTGAGACCTTTCTGTGTGAACACGTATTGCAAGCTCTTATGATCCGTGAATACATCCACGTGGACCCCATACAAGTAATGCCACCATATCTTTAATGCAAAGACCACCATGGGCAACTCAAGATTATGGGTCAGATAATTCTTCTCATGGATTTTTAACTATCTTGAGGCATATGCTATCACTTTCCCATGCTGCATCAACACACACCCAAGTCCGATTCTCGAAGCAGCACAATACAAAACAAAGTCGTCCATACCCTCAGGTAGGGTCAACACTGGCGCTGAAGTGAGTCAAGTCTTTAAATCCTGGAAGCTTTTCTCACAAGCCTTCGACCATTGGAACTTTACCTTTTTCTGAGTCAACATGGTCAATGGTGCTGCAATTGATGAAAATCCCTCAACAAATCTCCGGTAATAACCTACTAAGCTCAAGAAGCTCCTAATATCTGATGGATTCATCGATCTAGGCCAGTTCTTCACCACCTCAATTTTCTGAGAATCCACCTTTATGCCCTCACTCGATACCACATGAACCAAAAATGCCAGTGTCAAACCAAAACTCACATTTGCTAAACTTTGCATACAACTGACAATCCTTGAGGGTCTAGAGCACTACTCTCAAGTGACCGGCATGCTCCTCCTCGCTCCGAGAATATATAAGGATGTCATCAATGAATACAATCACCAACATGTTCAAATATGCCTTGAACACCCTTTTCATTAGATCCATAAAAGCTGTAGAGGTATTAGTTAGTCCAAAATACATAACAACGAATTTGTAGTGACCATACCGAGTCCTGAAAGCTGTTTTCAGAATGTCACTCTCCCGAACCCTAAGTTGGTGATACCTGGATCTGAGATCAATCTTGGAGAAACATTTGGCACCCTGAAGCAGGTCAAACAAATCATCGATCCTAGGTAAAGGATATCTATTCTTAACGGTGACCTTGTTCAACTGCCTATAATCAATGCACATCCGAAGAGAACCATCCTTCTTCCGAACAAATAGGAATGGTGCACCCTATGGGGACTTACTCGTCCTAATAAAGCCCTTATCTAACAGGTCCTTCAACTGATCCTTCAACTCTTTTATCTCAAAAAGAGTCATTCTGTAAGGCGGGATAGATATAGGCTGCGTGTGAGGAAGAAGATCTATACCGAAATCAATCTCCCGCTCGGGAGGAACACCTGTAAATCATCAGGAAAGACCTCTAGATACTCACATACTACTGGCACGGACTGGATGGTTGGGGTCTCAGAATCCACATCCTTAACGCTAACTAGATGGTACATGCAACCCTTAGAAATCATCTTCCTGGCCTTAAGGTAGGAAATAAATCGACCTACAAGAAAAGCTGAACTACCCTTCCATTATAAGACTGGCTCACCTGGAAATTTGAACTCTACTGCCTGGGTTCTAGAATTAACTGAAGCATAGCATGCAAATAGCCAATCCATGCCGAGAATAACATCGAAATCGGTCATGGCTAACTCTGTCAAGTTTGCTGAGGTGATCTTATGAAGAACTGAGACTGGGCAATCTCTATACACCCGTCTAGCTATAACTGAGTCACCTACTAGAGTAGAAACTGAGAAGGGATACGATAAAACATCGGGACTGACTCCGAAGCTACTGGCTACATATGGTGTCACAAAAGATAGGGTCGCCTCCGAATCTAGTAAAGCATACACATAAACATGAAAAACTCTCAACATATCGGTAACCACATTTGGTGAGGCCTCCTACTCCTGACGAGTGGATAAGGCATAGAATCTATTCTAGCGTTGCCCGCCAGCTGTGCCAGTAGATGCCCCTTGATGTGTTGTGCGTGGAGGAGGGGATGCTGAACTAGAAGCTGGGCCTCAGTCCCCAACCTAGTCTTGTCTCACAGCTGGACAATCTCTAAGCATATGTTTGGGCTTCCCACAACCAAAACAAGCTCCTGAACCTGCCAAGCACTAGTATGTGTGCCCCCAACCAAATCTGTGACATGCTGGGATGCTGGAATCTGCGGGTCTGCTGCTCTGACCCCTTGAGCCTAAGCTCGCCCTCTCTGATCATGTCTAGGCATGGATGGCATACTCAATGTCGAAGATGTTGGGTATGATGAACTCTAGTGAGTCTACTGTCGGTGCCCATCTCTGGACCTCTATTGAGAGAATCTGTGACCCTCGGTCTTGGCCCTCTTGGCCTCCCTCTCCCTCGACTATGTTGCCTCCATCTGCTGGGCGAACAACACCCTGCGAGGGAAATCCATATCCTGGTGAAGCATAGAAATTCGACACTCCTTGTCCAAATACCATGCACAAATCTGCTCACCCGCGCCCTCTGGTCAGTCACTAACTCCGGGGCATATTTCAATAAGCGAGTGAACTCAAGGGAATACTCCAGCATCTTCGTCCTTCCCTGCTTCAAATTTACAAACTCAGCTTCCTTGAGCTCCAGAGGGAAGAACCAATATAGGAAGGCAACCTGGAACTCTTCCCATGTGATCGGACCTACTCCTGCGACCCTGTTGTCCTTCCATTAGCAGAACCAGATATGCGCAACCCCTTCAACTTGTAGGAGGCTAACTCTGCGCACTCAACACTACTCACCCCCATAACCTAGATGATTTTGACAATCTCATCAATGAAATCATGCGGGTCCTCATCTACCTTGGACCCCAAGAACTCCGGCGGGTTCATCCTCAATAAGTCCCTGACTCAAGTCGTCGTTGCATTGCCATTTTGTGAAACATGCGCAACGGCCTGCTGATTGACTTGAGTGGTCAAGGCCTGCGCAAGCATCTGAATAGCGGCTCGAAACTCAGCATGAGTGGTTGGCTCCGGTGCCTGAGGCTCCTGGACTGGTGGGACTGGCTGCTGCCCATAACCATTTCCATTCTCGTGGCCTTCACCACCTCCATTCCTCCTTCTATTCATCCTTCTAGGAGCCATGATTCTGCAATCGCGATTAGCATGAATTAGAAGAATAGAAAGACTTCTCATCGCACGACATAGATCATGAAAGAAGGGAACATTTCTTAAATGTCTTGCAGCCTCTTCTTCATAAGTGTGGTGCGCTTCACACCCATGAAAAATATTCTACTTGACGTGGCTTTCAGACTCCCTTGGACACTTCAAACCGATGTCTCTAATACCAAGTTTGTCACGACCCGAATGAAGGCCCGGATTGTAGACACGGGACAAGGGACCCCGAGAGACCCCAAGTTGACCCATGGCATAAGCATACAATTAACTCACTCATTAAACTGAAGAAAACATGAATATAATCTCAGCAGAAGTCTAATTCAACATCACAATAGAATAACATCCGAAGCTGCACATATATAAGTTTGAAAGCCTCTAATCTGGACGAGTTGATGGGACAAGACCCCAACTAACTCAACAATATTGAAACTGGAAATACATAAAGGAAAATGATAGTCTAGTCCTCAAAGGATGAGAACTCACCAATCCGAGCAGATACTAACTCCGGAAAGCTGTCTAAGAACGGGGCTGAAGTTGCGAGCCGGGTACTGTATCATGAAATAATACAACATAAAAAATATGCGGTCAGTACGTGGAATGTACCGAGTATGCAAGGTAAGTAAAACCACTCTAGCAAAGTAAATCATTTAAAACATTTCATAACATATCATAATCTTTCAAATATAAGTGGGTGGGCTACATGCATTCATTATGAAATCTCAATCTTATCATAACATGAATATGCATAACTTTATAACATCATGACTGAATCGAATGACTCAAAGCTGAAACATAATATTTATATTAAAAAGCTGAACGATGAATCAAACGTTGCTTTTAGAACATGCATGCATAAAGTAATCATCATGAGTAATGAATATGCAAATTTGAATGATATAGACAGTGGGAGACTCGTCACTTAACCAACATACCACGATAGACTTACGTGATCCCGACTATCACACTCAAGTGGGAAGAGCCGTCCAAAACCTTGCCAGGGCTAAGGACGCTACCATGATATCGATATCAAGATGAAGGCCCATTCAGGCAGGGGGAAACTCACTAGGTAGGTCCCAAGTCATATAGTATTCAACCCACATTGGCACGTAATTCTAGGGTATAGGGTGATCGACCCTTACCCACTCGATGCTAGACTCTTCTCCCAAAACATGCAATGCTCTACATTGTATATAATGACGCTCAACATCGTCTATTGATGAAGCTCAAGATGAAATCATGCATCACTCAACATTGTATGAAACGAATCTCAACATTGTCTAGTGACAAAGCTCATTAATGAAATCATGCATAGACTCGATCATATAAGAATGAAGCTCAACATTGTCCTTCGACAAAGCTCAATAATGACATACATCTCAATTATGGATTTATGCATATGGAAAGCTTTATTTCATACATACCACAAGCTCAAATATAGGTGGGAGCATCTACTCCAAATCCTGTGGTAAGCTACATGTAGGAATATTTAACTCAACATACCACAAGCTAGAAATCATAAAAAATTTGGGAGGCTTCACTCCAAGTAATATGGTAAGCTTATTTCGGAAAATCATCATTTCAAAACAACATATGGGCATTGCCCAAAGCTTTATCATACTTGGATCTACTCAATTCATTTTTAAAAAAACTTCATAATCATGGGTAGCTTTAGAAACATGCCTTTCATCATCAAATCTAATCATCATCATACATTCATCATCAATCACCTCTTTTATGAACTTTTCATCCATGGGAATTTAAATTTCATAACTTCAAAAATGTGATTTGTATCGAAAACAATTTAAAATATACCCAAGCTTCACAATCCATCAATATAAATAGAATCTAATCATGCCCACGTATATAGGTTGAAGAATTATGCAATTGGGTGAAATCCCCATACTTGATCGTAGGTGATTTATCATAATTTGATAGAAATTGGGAATGGGTCTAGAAGGAGACACCCATTCATAGCCTTACATACCTGGGAATGGTGAATTCTAACACCTTCTAATTGCCCAAGATGAGATTCCTATGAAAACCTTTAGATTTTGCCTTGAATCACCTCTTCAATCCTTCAAACTTGCATGCATGGAAAGAATGACTTAGAGTAGGTCTTCCCCTGCTAAAAACCAACTAAAACGAGCCTTAAACAACATAGTATATCCCATAGGATTTAGGAATTATGTAAAAGACCTTATTAAAATCGTTGAAAATAACTACCAGGGGCTCCCAACGAGGGACCTAACGACTCGTCACGAGTGGTCACGACTCGTCGAGTCATCCATCAGGTACACTGGTTATCTGATCTCTTCGAGCTCGTAATGGGTGTCTTAACGATCCGTTGTCATTGGCCATGACACGTGGCCACCTCCCGTCATGTACACTGCCTTCCCAACTTCAACTTGCTTAAATTTCACCCAACGGCTCATACCACGACTCGTTGCCAGTCCTAACGAGTCGTGGTTGCCTCCCGTCAAGTGCATTGGGGAATTCTCCTATTCTTTTCCTTTTTCTCTCACTCACGGCTGACCTAACGAATCGTGGTGTCTGGCCACGAGTCATTCCCACACCCGTGGGGACTCCTTCTCCTTCAAGCCTCCCCACGGGTCACTTGACGACTCATGAGGTCTCCTCATGAGTCGTCCAACGACTCGTCTTGCAACTGAAGTACCCAATTCCAGTTTTTCCCCATTTAAACTCCTAAGTCCAATCTTCGAACTCCCGGGGTATAACAAAAGGTAAAGAAAAAGGAAGGTCAATCGCTTGACACCCAAGCAAATATACTAAAGGGGCTAACTTTTCCTATAAAACGTATTGACACGATTAACTTATCCTCAAATCTACTTGGAGTGTTTGTGGTTCAAAATTCTCCACAAAATGTGGCACTCCCTATGAAATGTACATATGAAAGTTTTGATCCAAATGCCTATAAGTTATTGCAAAGTCTAGATACAACACCAATGAACTATGAAGTTAGGGAATCCCCCATTAAAAGATGCCATCATGCAATCACATGAGGGTTTGGGATATGAGAAACCACCATCGATTCACATCTCCATAAGAAGAGTAGCTACTAATTACATCACTATGGAAGATGAGTCTGATGCTCCTTATAAAAGACCTTCTATCTTTGACCAACTAGGGAAATTAGTCACGAGAACTTCTGTGTTTGAAGGGATAGGCTTGTTAAAGAAGAAGAACAAGTTTAAAGGAAATTATCAGAGCATGATAATTACCACTTCATTTAAAACCCTAAAGGATTTCCAAATTTCGATTCCTTCGAGAATGAGGCGACAAAAAAACTTGTTGTTTCATGTGGGGAGGTGTTAAAGGCAAAGAATCACTCTGTGATTTATAACAAGGAACTTGAATATGATGAAGAAAGTGTAGGCTTTTCATAGAATATCACTCCACAAAATGAGCATGATACCTCATCTATAACACCCTTAAAAGTCCCCAAGATCAGATCCTATAAATGAAGCAGATAACCAGAAGAAAGTGAACAATTTCCCATAGAATGACCCACACCATGAGTCATGGTGAGTTACCATGAGTCGTGATATGGCTCATAGTAAGCAACCTAAGTAGCCATGTTCCTGGATACCATGAGTCAAGGGATGACTCATGATACAATAGCATGACCCATTCTGTTTAGGCATGGTATGAGATATAGAAAGTGATCAAATTATTCCAGTGACCACGAGAGCAGACCACAAGTTGTGGTGCAATAGTACAACTCATCCTTTATGGTTGTGGGATAAGAATCTAAAGTTTCCAACTTGGCTTTAGTGACTATGAGTCGTGATCAGACACAATGACTCATGGTACGACTCATTGGCACTGAGCTACAGTTTTTCAGTCCAATTTTCTAAGGGTATTTTAGTAACTTCCTATACTTTTACCACCTAAACCAGGCCATTTTAGGTTTTCTAGGAGATATATTAAATGGGTTTTCATAGTATAAATTCTTATTCCCTCACATTCGTTAGCTCTCAAAGCTCTCAAGGAAGTTAGGGTTCTTTATCTTCAAACTTGGAATTCTCATTCATTACTCAAGAATCCTTCATTCCAGGTATGTAAGGCTAACCATAGTGAGGGATTCCATTCT
>JACEIK010015751.1:0-17670 GCA_018107945.1 Datura stramonium | reverse complement strand
GTAATGAGTTTCACCAGATTGGGGTCGTGAGGGCCATTTTGAGTTCCATTTACTGAGGTCACGAGGGCCATTTTGAGTTCCATTTATTGAGGTCACGAGGGCCATTCTGAGTTCCATTTATTGAGGTCGCGAGGGCCATTCTGAGTTCCACTTATTGAGGTCGTGAGGGATATACCAAGTTCCATTTACTGAGGACGCAAGGGCCGTATTGAGCTCCATCAGCTTGAGGCCGCGATGGTTGTAATGAGTTTCACCAGATTGGGGCCGCGAGAGCCATCCCGAGTTAAAGTACACACTATCCTTAGTACTCAGGTAGTAGGAGTGGACCTTGTTTGTACTTGCCGGGGCTTTTAGGAGGCCGGGTAGGTTCTTCTATGTTGTTTGTACCTTTCAGCATGGCACGCCAGGCACATCAGCGCCTTGAGAGGCGCGACACGGCAGGCGCCTTGGCGCGATGGCAAACGTGGGGCGCCAACCTCTTGGTGCGTTGGCCAGTGAGGCGCCGCCCTTGCCACTGCCCTATGCCTATATATATGTTTCGTTGTTCAATTCAAATCATTCATCAAACTTTTCCCTCAGCCAGAAACGAGAGAACACGCAACTTTCATCATATTTTCATCCGATTATGCTACCAAATGCCATCCAAACTCAAATTAGGTTCAGGTATCGAGTTCTAAGCCTGCAAGGAGCATTCCTAAGAAGTTATTTTCTCGAAATACGCCCGGCAAATTAGAGCTCCACCAAGTAAAATTTATCAGAATTGCTCCAAATTGATTCCTAAACGGTCACAGGCATTAGGTAAGAATTTCTCCCTTCTGAACTCTTGAAAAATTATAGGTTTCCGGTCGAGTTATTCGAAGTTGAGTTATAATTGATATAGTTATCGAAAGTCATTGTTGTTCGCCAAATTTTATATAGAAATTAGTCCTATTCTCTCAGCCTGAGGGTTACAGTTGGAGAGAACTGCTGATTATAAGTTGAACCTCGCAAGTTAAATCAGAAATAAGCATTCGAGGTATGTTAAGGCTTATTCCTTCGACAAGTTATTCTCGTCGTATAGTGATACGACTTACATTCTTGAATGGAAATAATGGTCCCATATGTTGCAAATAGTTTCTATCAGTTGATTGCGATTAGATATGTTGTGGTTAGGTGCTAGGAAACATATATGGATCGTACTGCAGTATCCCTTGTCAGGAAGGAGCATGTAAGTATGACATACGCTAGAAGCGCCATAGAAACTCTGTTGTTCTCCAGTTCATTGTATTAGTCGAGTGGGATATTTTATTGTCAAGCCCAGACCTTAGCAGCTTGTGGATAGCTATTGGGCCTAAGTTAGTTAGTTGAACAACATAGGCATAGCTAGGCGATATAACTACCAGTCAAGCACCTATTTTGTCAGTAAAGCACGCCCAGAGGCCATTGGCGTACCCTTACGCCCCAGGGCTAGAAATTTAGATAGGATGACCATACTTTAAATTCAGTAGAACTAGGGTTGTCTAGTGAACTGAGTGATAGCCTTCCATTTAGTTAGCTACTACCAGTGACGATCAGTTCCAGTTGATTTAGTATTCGTCACGCAGGTCACCCAGGAAGCCATCTCAGTCGTTCGAGTCAAATAGACCCGTGGGTACCCTAAGGAAGGGGAACTTACTAACAGTTAGAGGCGGGGCCTACACCTCAGCCTGCTCCTATAAGATACTCAGGGACCGATTACCGTGAGTGGATAAATCCATATAAACTTATCTATAAAGTTAGGGTTTGCCCAGAAAAATCATATAAGATTTGAACAGACCAAGTTAAGGTCTAAAGGACTAGAACCATGTTAGTACAGTATTACCCTCAAGCTAAGAATGTTAGTAAGCTGCCTGTGGAGGATTAGGGGCCGACCGCTCAAAAGCATATTCGGTCAGTAGAAACCCTATAGTCGTTCTAAGCAAAAGAACTAGGTAATTGGTCGTTTGTGACCCTATAGTTGCTTATGAGTTATAGTTGCCCGAGAAGGACATTCAGAATATTGTTAGGCCACTCCAGATCTCGCCCTATCCGATCTCGATTGTTAGAGATTATGATCACTACCAGGATCCTCTGATCAGATACAGGTGCACAGGGTGTGCCTTCTAGAAGCCATACAGATTATTCTAGGGGCGAGTAGCGGTCACGTTAGGCCCAAAAAGCCAAATACACCTTTTGAGTGGCTAGATTGAGACTTCATTATAGCACTTCGGGTGGGGTTGCCCTCACTTAGGAGCCTTCCGTGTCCACCCTAGGGTTACTAGTTGTATCGTTGCCCGCCAGGGGCTATATGACGTCGCTCCAAGGGGCGATATGCCGTCTCTAGAGACAATGCATAGGCCCAAGGGACATATTATAGTCCATTCCATGGCTGGACTACTAGTTCTATGTTGTATCGGTATCACACACTCGTCGAGCCTGGTGCCTAGGGTGCAGTTATTAGAAGTCCATCGGACTTAGACACAACTATAGATCAGGAGACAAGCGAGTTTAGTTGCAGACCCTAGGGGACCGATAGGTTGGCTATAGCACCAGTAGAGTCATAGAAACCTGGTTAGTGGTATATATATTGAAGTGTGCTCGCCAGGGCTTATGGGGGGCCGAGCGGGTTATTCTGTGTTGATTGTACCTTCCACGCCTATGGGGGCTAGGTTAGGTTCTTGTTTGCATTCTTTTCTGCTAGCTATAGCTTACGAATATATGATTGTATGGTCTTAGCTCATATACGTATAGTGTTTTACTAGATACAGGTTATGAATGAGCAAACTTCCAGGTTAATTTCTGCTCCTTCCTTCTACTTACTTTCAGTCTTTACCAGCTTTCGTTCAGCTTATTTACTGCCTTGCAGATTCAGTACATATTGTACTGACGCCCAACTATGGGGCACTGCATTACTTGCCTACAGGTTTAGACAGATAGGTTGTGAGATCTCTAGAGAGCCATTCAAAGTCAGTACATTGGCCAACTCCTTTCATTCGGAGTTGCCAGGTTATAGAAGATTACCACCTTTTATTTGTATAGTATTTGGGTAGGCCGGGGCTCTATCCCAACCATTATTTGTATTCTTAGAGGATTGCAGACTATAATCTTCAGTTAGTTGGTTGTTGTTGGCCGTGTGGGGCCTATGTATATCTTATTTTATGTGTTAGCCGTGTGGGGCCCAGTGTAGCTACCTATTTTTATATCTGTTATAACTAGACAACATGGTGGTCTTGTCGGCCCACATAGGATCCCTTCATTACCTTGTTGTTGGTTAGCTGGTTTCTTTTAAAGGTGGCCTTGTCGGCCTGAGGCTGTGGTTACAACCGAGGTATAGCAGTTTGTTTTCTTGAGTTTGAGTCATAGATAGGAACCAGAGGTGTTTGTGCCCAGCCAGGTCAGCCCAGATTCCAGTATGGCATTAGGTTCCAGTCATGCCTCCCAAGGTGGGGCATGACACCACCAAGACACCTTCTTAGTGGGGAGAGGAGAAGCCTTCCAATTATTGAGCTGGACATTAGGGCCGATTGCAGATCTACGCTACTGGGACCATCCCCAGTTTCAACCATATCAGCCTCGATAAACAGGTTTCGCAGATAACCAACCAAATCTGTATCAACATTAAACATTGGTTCTGGGATTGGTGGCTTGGAGGATCCGATAGCACCAGCTCTGATGAAAGACTTGTTGATTGGCGGGACTGGTTAGGTAAGGGACTATGATTCTTTCTTCCTCTTCTTGGCCTTCTTTCCATCTTCAAACATGGGTTCATACCCCAAACCAAAGGTACCAAGGATTTCATGTGGGCATATTGGATGAGTTATTCCTTGTAAAGACATCCCTAAACCTTTCCCTAGTTCAAAACCATACTTTACCATTTCATTCACCACCATAACAGACGCAAGGGGTAATTGTGGTCTTGAAATGAGATTCCCCTCGAGGATATGCTCAATATCCACTACCTCAATAACTTGATAAATCAGTGTCTTATCTGCGTTACCCGCCTCGATAGAGGAAATGAAGGATTCTTTGTACGTTGATAAGTCCACTTCACCATGAACAACTACTTGTTTGTTGTGTTCAAACTTTATCATTTGATGTAATGTGGACGGGACTGCCCCAGCCCTGTGAACCCAGGGCCTTCCCAATAATAGATTGTAGGAAGCATCAATGTTCAACACCTGAAAATCTATGGTGAAATCAATAGGCCCTATTGTCAGCACGAGCTCTATCTCACCAATGGCATCTGTTTTTGCTCCATCAAAAGCTCTGTCACTTACATTATTGGGTTGAATCCTTTATGGACTAACATTTAACTTCTTCAAAGTTAATAGAGGATAAATATTTACCCCGGAGCCTCCATCAATCAAGACTCGGGTGACATAAGAATTCTCACATTTTACAGTAATATAGAGGCCTCGGTTATGCCCAATACCTTCTGAGGGTAGTTCATCATCTGAGAAGGTGATTCTGTTTACCTCAAAGATTCTTCCAATAATTTGCTCCAATTGATTCACCGTAATGTCACTTGGTATATATGACTCATTCAAAATCTTCATTGTGGCTCTGTGATGTTCATCTGAGTGTGTCAACAAAGACAATAAAGAGACTTGGGCTAAAGTTTTCCTCAATTGCTCCACAATAGAATATTCTAGCGACTTCGTCTTTTTCAAGAGTTCTTCAGCCTCTTTCTCGGTAACCGTCTTCTTAATTTACATTTGGTTATCCCTAACTTATTTAGTTTTTCTTAACTCTTCTGGGGCAAAACATCTCCCGAAATGGGTTAATACCCCCACACCGTCCACTTATGCAATGACTTCTTCCCCTATATGTCATCACGGTGAGGTTATAGTTCCAAGGGACTGTCTTGGCATTAACCATAGGAAGTTCTGGAATTGGTTTAATAACAATGAGTGCGATAGGAGCTCCTTTCACAACTAAGAGGGGCTTGGCGGGCATTCCTGGAACAATTATCATTGGTTTTATCTGACATGCCCTAACATTTCCTGAAGCTCTTTTCACAATTAGCATGGGAGTGTTTGAGGGTTCAGGCTTTATTGACGTCTCGCGTACTCCTGAAGGCACTAGTTTTGTCAGATCCACAGTATTCATTGAATTTTTCACGTTAGTTTTGATTTTAATGATAGGCTTGTAGGAAATCATAGACTTTCCACCACTATGTATCAACTCTAGGATGTTTGTTTTAGTATGGACTGGCAGCGGATTCTGATTGATGTTTGGTGCATCCGAGCTTTGCACTACAATTTGATGTGTATCAATTAGATCTCAGATCGCTCTCTTTAAGTACCATAATTTCTCTATGTAATGCCTTGGGGCATCAGAACAATATGCACATCTTCTGGAATAATCCAAATTATTTGGGGGAGGATTAAGGATCCTTATCTCGATTGGGCTTAGAACATTTAACGCCCTTAGCTTTTGAAACAAACTCGCATATGATTCCCCAATAGGAGTGAAATTATCCTTAGCTATATTTTTTCTCTTGTACTCTGTGCTAGGTCAGAAATTGAATTTCGGAGGGCCTTGGTAAACTTGAGAAGGTAGTGGGTGATTTTGAGGGGCAGGTGCATGCCATTGCGGGTAAGAAGGGGGTTCGGCATATGGTTATGCATTATAAATGGGATATTGAGAGGATAGGATGGAATGTAGTAGGGTTTGGGGGAGAGAATAATGCTGTGGGTGGTTATACGGGTCTTGAACATAGGTTTGGAATTGAGACTGCGCGTATTGGTGTTGTGGATCCCTTGGACTTTGTCGTGGCCCTGGAACAATAGTGGCCAGACCCTTCTTCCTTTTCTTCCCTCTGAGACTCCCTGAACCATTTTGAATTGCTTGTGTAGTAGCTTTCAAAGCAGCTTGGCTTATGATCTTTCCCGACTTAATTCCATGCTCCATCATTTCTCCAACCTTAATAACCTCAGTGAATATTTTTCCAATAGGGGAAAGCAAATGATGGAAGTAGTTAGGTTCTTGTTCCTAGAGAAAAACATCAATCATCTCAGACTCCTTTATGGATGGCTTAACTCTAGCAGCCTGATCCCTCCACCTAATAGCATATTCACAGAAACTTTCAATGGTCTTTTTTCTCATGTGGGCAAGTGTGGTGCGATCTGGCACTATGTCAATATTATATTGAAATTGCTGGACAAAATCTTGAGCCGTGTCATCCCAAACATACCAACGAGAGATATCTTGATTAATAAACCATTCTGAAGTTATTCCCATTAGACTCTCTCCAAAGCAAGCCATTAGTAGTTCTTCTTTCCCCCCCTACTCCTCTTAGTTGATTACAAAACCTTTTCAAATGCGCAAAAGGATCACCGTGGCCGTCGTACTTGTCAAACTTTGGGGTTTTGAACCCTAGAGATAAGTGAACATCGTGGAACATGCACAAATCTTTATAAGCAACACTCTTGTGCCCTCCCAGTCCTTGCATGTTTCCCATATTTTGCTCCAAACTTCTCATTTTCCTAGCCATCTTCTCATGTTCCTCGTTCTTAATAATTTTTTAAATCATGATAGGGGAAGTATGCTGATGAGCGGGATATTATGAGTTTGGGACCTTAAAAGTCAGTTCAGGGTAATAGAACTGATCATGATATGGCTCCATGTTAGACTTATGTATCAGCGTCGATTGAGGGCCTGTCGTGGTTTGTACCGCAGTAATAAAAAGTGGATTATATGTGTGAGATGCATTTGGAGGGCGCTCGGTGGAGTGATGTGCTGTGATTTTACGGTACTTTTGTATGATGTGTTTTGTGCTTAATGTTACAGGAAAACATGTTCGGAAGTGAACTGGGCAAAATAATGCTGAAAATAACTGAAAGGGTGACTGCCAGGCTCTTCACGAGTCGTTAGCAGGAGGCACGACTCGTTGCTTAAGGCATGGGCAAAAGATGGATTTGGAAGATGCAAGACAGTGTACCTGAAGAGTTGAGGAAATGACTCGTTACACCTGGTAACGAGTCGTGAGGTCAATCGTGAAGGTTAAGAGAGAAAAACTTAACAAAGTGACCAGTGAAGTTGACGACAGACATAACGAGTCATCACAAGAAGAAACAACTCATTGGCAGATCACTGGGACCAACCGTAAGGTGCACTGGACTTTTGGAGGAATGAGACCACGAGGGACCTAATGACTCGTGCCTAGGCACGATGAGTCGTTAGGTGACCCATTGCCACAACTGGGTACGTTGCTGAGGACGAATGTTTTAAGTAAGGAACGACTCGTCAGAAGGCCAAATGAATCGTCACCAAGCCCGTTGCCACTACCAACCTGGTTTCCAGTTTTAATTAGGAAAAGGATTTATTGGAACTATAAATGAGCAGTTTAGATTTATTTTTGAGGGACGATCAATTACAGTTGGAGAATAATTGAGAGAGTCAATTTTATTATTTTTCAAATAGGATTTTGGTGTTGTTCAATTGTTCTTGAATCAAGAAACGATATTTACGATTTTGTTCTTGAATTTGAGGATCAAAAGCAACATTGGAATTTATTCATCAATTTTGGAGTTTGATTCAATCAACGTGGTTTTCCTTCTACGATAATGTGTAAGTTGCAATTATGATTTATTCAATATTTTGTGATTGCGATAATACAATCATGAGTAGCTAAACCCATAAACTAGGTTTGTGGGAACCAAGATGAATTAACACACATAGGTAAAATACTTAGTGATTCTTGAATGGAGTTTATGCATGTATTATTTTTCCCTTCGTTTTGATTGATTCTTGACGGTTGCAAACTTTAGGACTTGCCTTATTCTTAATTATCGGACCAAGGAGGTAATGAATAGGAAAAAAGATTAACAAAGGAGATTTTAGGCTATCAAACCTCATCTAATAGCTTGAACTTGTTGGGGGATAGCTAATCCAATATTAAGGGCAAGGGTCAACTAACGTACACCCGTATACGGATCAAGTTGCATGGTGATAATCATCTAGATAGGGACCAACAATTTAGGTGAACCAAAATTACCAATATTGCATGTTAAACACCGGAATAGATCACTAGTGTATAAGTCTTGTGGTTATGAAATCTTGGGGAACATAATCCTAGTCAAGTTGTTAATTGAATACAAACCAATTTGATTTCAGCATTTAGTAATTTTACTTTTGTTTATTATTCTATATTTCCCCCTTTGGAAATAAGTAACTCAATAGTAACAGTTATTCACATTAACTTAATTTCTTATCATATTCCCTGTGGGATCGACCTCAACCTTTGTTGGGTTCTATATTTGAAAATCGACCGCTTATATCTCAATTGCGAGGTGTAATTTGAGCGACATCAAATTTTGGCGTCGTTGCCGGGGAATACGGCTAAGGCTTTTGTTAATTGTGTTAACTTTACTATTGGTTTTTATTTCTTTTATTTTTATTTTTGTTTTGTTGTTTTGGTTGCTTAACAAGTTTTAGTTTTGTGCATGCCCGATACTAGAAGCCAAGGAAATCCCCTGATTCCAATTGATCATGAACTTGAGCTAACGTTAAGAAATCTGAGAAGAATGGCCAACATCCAAGAGCAGGAAACCATGGACCAAGCCACAGCAAGAATGTTGGCTGAAGAGAAAGCTCGGGCTAGAGATTGTGAGTTAGCCAGAGTTGCTGAAGAGCAATGTCTAGCTGCAGAAGCAGAGCGAGCTAGACGACACAAAGGTCCAGAACACCAGAGACACCAGTACTTTGATGAAGAGGATGATGCTGATATAGATGAAGTCGGTGCCACTGGAACTATAGTCCCTCCTCCTTTTCCTGCTGGGGCAAAGTTTGACATTACCGGTGCAATGATCCAACTGCTCAATATGAAGGGAATATTTGTGGGTCATGCATTTGATGATGCCCACGCTCACCTGACCAATTTCGTGGGAATATGTAAGGCATACAAGCAACCGGGGGTATGACAGGACGCAATCAGACTAGGGTTATTTCCATTCTCTCTAGGGAGTGGGGCAACGATGTGATTGGTTGAGTTGCCGAATGATTCCATCACTACTTGGGGAGAGCTTAAGAGAGCTTTTCTTGAAAGGTTCTTCCCTCCATCCAAAGCATTGCAGTTGAAAGATGAGATATATAACTTCAGACAGCTAAATTTTGAGGCACTCCACGAGACCTGGCTGCGTTTCAACAAAAAGCTCAAAAGGGTGAAAAATCACAGGATTCCGGATGATACATTATTGGAGATCTTCTATAGGTCTCTAAATGCCAACACCAAGGCGGTGGTTGATACCGTCTCTGGAGGAACCTTTATGAGTCATATTTATGCAGAGGCTGCAGAGCTGCTAGAAAGGATCACCAAAACCAACCGAGCTTGGCACACCAAAGAGTCGGAGATTCCGGGTGGTTCTTATGCGGTTGGTACATCTGCAGAACAAAAAAGAAAGATGAGGAGCATGATCAGGATATTGCAGAGATAAATACCACCATGGGGTTGCTTGCCAAGCACTTGATGGGAGTCGGAGAAGAAAAGGTAAATGTTGTGGGTTCTCAGGGCAAGGCCCCGAGAAATGATGGTTGCGAGTCTGAGTCTGAGTCTGAAGAAGAAGTTAATTATTTGAATAATCAGAGGGTGGGTTTCCGGACCAACACCCAAGGGTCTAACCAAGACTCTTAGCGTCAAGGTCAAGGGAACCAAGGTCGGAACTTTTATAAGGATAATAATTACAACCGGGGCCCATACCGAGACAATGGGGACTGGAAGAAGTGTGAGGAGTTCAAACATGATAGGAGCGGTCTGTATTTTCCTCCTCGAAACCGTAAGCCAGACTCCAATGGTTCAAGGGTTGAGGAAATGCTCTCTAAAGTACTCAAGCAGATGGAGACAACAGATAGCCACTTTAAGGGGCTCCGAGCTGATATTTCTGATTTAAATCAAAAGGTGGAATCACATGCCGTGACGATCAGGTAGATTGAGCAACAGATGAGTCAGATGTCTATTGCGATGAATCAGAGGCAGAAAGGCACACTTCCCAGCAACATAGTGCAAAATTTGAAAAATGACAGTCACTGCATGGCGGTCACTACTAGGAGCAGGAAGGCCACAGTTGACCCTCCTAGGACAGGTGTAATTAAGGAGTCAGAAAAGCCCGTGTTGATAAATGATGATGGTGTAGCGAATTTCAAAAACCTAACTTTGGTTGAGGACTCAGAGGTACAAACTGCTCCAAGTAGTGCAAAGGAGCTGTCCATGGGAAAGAGAAGGAGGCACAACAAAAACTGACAGAAATCCCCAGACCTACTTCTCCTTATCCACAACGTTTGAAGAAGAAAGCTAAAGATAGGAAGTATCAAAAGTTTATCTCTATGCTTAAGCAGTTGTCGGTGAACATCCCATTGGTTGAGGCACTTGAGCAGATGCCCAGTTATGCCAAATTCATGAAGGACCTCGTCACTAGAAAAAGGACTGTAAGTTTAAAACCTGCCGATAATTTGCACCACTGTGGTGCCATCACTACCAGGGTTCTAGTTCAAAAGAAGGAAGACCCAGGTGCGTTTACTATACCTTGCACCATTGGGGAGGTTGAGTTTGTAAGGGTGTTTTGTGACTTGGGAGCTAGCATAAATTTGATGCCGCTAGCAGTGTTCAAAAAGTCAGGCTTGGGAACCCCCACACCGACTACTATGCGGCTACTGATGGCCGACAGAACCGTTAAAAAGCCAGTGGGAATTTTATTTGATGTACTCGTCAAGGTGGACAAATTTATATTCCCAGCAGACTTCGTGATTCTGGACTACGAAGTTGATTCTGAAGTCCCCATCATTTTGGGGCGACCATTCCTTGCAATAGGTAGGGCCCTAGTAAATGTGGAGGCAGGCAAGCTAAAAAATTCAGGTTGAACAAAGAAGAGGTCTCCTTCAACATTAGCCAGGCCATGAAACAGCCAAAGAAATTCAGCATAATCTCAACATTGGAGGATGGAGAAGAGTCACTTGACGAATCCTGAATAGTTAAGAGACTTGCGTCGTGCCGCGACGTTAAATCAGGTATTGTATGGGAGGCAACCCATGGAAGTGTTTTGGTGAAGTCTGAGTAGCCAAACACCCACGTCGTGCCGCGATGTTAAATCAAGCGCTTCTTGGGAGGCAACCCAAGTTGTAAATGTAAGAAATATTTAGTGTTTACGTTTGTTGATGGGTGCAGGTGATTAAGATGGAAAATTTGAAGTTGGAACCAAAAACTAGAACTTCAGTTATGGTGCAAAAAAGTCACAGAACGAGTCGTCGTCTGACCTGACGACTCGTTCAATCAACTCATGAAGAGAACTGTAGAAAACAAGGGAGCAACGGGCGACTTAACGAATTGTGTCTTCAAGAAACGAATCGTCATGTCCCCCATCATGTACACTGGATAAAAGTTGGAATTAAAGGGAAAAGGTTGATAATGACTCACTCAACGAATTGTTGGGAGGCCAAATGAGTCTTTAAGTGACCCGTCTTGAAGCTACATCAGGCCAAGGACTACGACTCAGGAAACGACTTGTTGGGTAACACACGAGTTGTTACTTGACTCGTTAGGTCCCAGGTAAGTTTCTAAACTCCAGTCACGACATGAAATGGCTCAACGAGTTGTTTAAGCACTTAACGACTCATCACACTAGGCGTCATAAAATTTAATCTAACCCGACTCAGGACTTGAAATTGGGAAAATTTTAAATTGAATCATAAAAACCCAATTTCTTTTCCTTCTCCTCTTTCTCCCCACTAAACTTAAACCCAACACCCTCCACTTCAAATTTCCCTCTTATTCTTCTTCTTCTACTCAAAACCCATTGAAAATAACTCCTCGACCTTGCACGCCATTCACTCAACCACACACCCGACTGCACTTCGTTTTTGACCAAGCACTATTGTGAGTACTCTTTCCCTATTTAAATTTTGAAAATCATTGCAGTTAAACAAGAATTGTTGAGGACCCATGTTGTGAATAAAAATTGAATGTACTTCGGGTAATATTGTGCTTGTGCAACACCTATGCCTCTTGATGTTTGATGAACCCTGGGAAGGTGTAAATAAATGGGTTGCGATTGTATGTACTTTGGGGTGGTTTAATAATGTGATGATTTTGTGTGTTTGTGGAGTTGAAGTTTAGGAAGAAGATGAAGATGAACATGTCAACTGAAACTCTTGAGCACGAGCTACATCACGAGTCGTTCGATCACCAAAGGACTCGTTGTGTAGCTCGTCCTGAGTGGAAAAATTAAGACAACGAGGTAGTGTACCTAACGACCGACCTAATGACTCGTTGCCTTTGGCAATGAGTCGTTGGGACCAGTCATAGAGTACACTAGCCAATCTTGAAGGAAGTCCAGTCTGAGACGATGAGTGACTGGCAACGACTCGTTTAGTCACCCGTCAGGACCACTGGGCACCAGCTCAAAAATGTTTTCTGTTTCATCTCATCTTGTGTACTAACAATGTTTCCACTGGTACAATGGCTCTAAGAGGTACACCAAAGAAGGGCCCAACAAAGAAACAAACACCTGAGCGTAGTCAACCTTCATATCGTAGACTGCCTGATGATCCGTCCTCCTCTGAAGAGTCAAGTGAATCTGAGGAAGGGTATGACATATCAAAGGAGCAGTTAGTGAGGAGATCCACCAGGGCTAGGGCTCAACAAAGTTCAAATCTGACAGCCCTGGTCGGTACTCCCACTCCACTAGAAAGGGATTCGCCCAGCCGCACTGATGAGAAGGCTAGGGCTACTGCTGCACTTGTTCCTGAGGCTCCCACAGCTGGGCAAGACACGAAGAGAGTTGATGAATCATATGCTCAGCGAGGGGACTCTGATAATGAGCTGACTGAGACCTCGGACATATCAAATGAGCAACCAAGAAATGTGCGGAGATGGTGTGTCCATGGCATGCGGGCTATATACAACAGAGATATTGCTCCTAATGAAAAAGGCAATCTGAAGAGGAGCATATACGAGGAGCCAAGGCTGATCACCACAGGGTTGAAAGATCTTCCAGAGCTACAGGTAATGTTCAATAAATACAGATTTGGCTGGTTGACCGAGCCATCAGGTAGCTACAGCTCTTTCTTAGTCCGAGAGTTTTATGCAGTGTATGCAGCCACATTGCATCGTTTGGCATTAGGGGGCCAGGATTGGAAGAAGAGGCCAGCCTGAGTTTACGCAATTTTTTTTCTAAGAAAGAGATCATAGTGATTGATGGCTCGTTCAATCCGGCGAAATGGAATTGGCATGTACCAATTTGGAGAGAGACTCTAGTAGATATCTCTAAGAGGACAATCTCCAGGATGCCGTATGTGCCGGATTGTTAGGCTCCGATGAGCACGGCAGAATTCGATCACAGGCTATCTGAGCTGAAGAAAGTCAAAACCAAGAAGTTGAATAGCTAGGAGTGCATCCAGCAGTATACTTGGCTGTCTCGGATCATTTCTACGAGAGGTCCGCTAGTGGAATGGCCGCATGGTACAGAGTCGCAGATAAAGAAGGGCACGCTGAACTTTCAGGCAGAATTTTGGTGGTCACTGGTGTGGCACAGGCTGGTACCAACCAGCAATGACAACATCCTTTCATCTGAAAAAGCAGCCTTGGTAGCAAGTATAATGGAGGGGTATGCCATCAATTTACCGCGATACGTTGCTGAGGAGATTAGAGAGTGGGCAATCAATAACGGTACTACCATTCTATTTCCATGTTTAATTGATAGACTCTATTAGGAGTCAAAGGTGCCAGTGTTGCCATTAGTTGACTAGAGAGTAGTGGTCCAGAAGATTACTGATATCGGTTTGATTTGAGATGATACAAACCCCGGATCGAGGGCAAGGACTCAGGCAGCTGCATCCACTGGAGCGATAATATTAGCATAGGCATTTGGCAGCGGGACGCAGACTGATGTAGTATAGTTCGTTGAGTTAGCAGCTGAGCCTATGAAGGGCAGAGAGACAGGTAGCCAGCCTGAGGCTACAGATGCAGTGGATACCTCTACAGCTGTCGATGTTCCTGAGTCATCATCTATAGAAGCAGCCCCGAGACCACTAGTTGCGCCTCCATGAGCCACCACAACCGACCTAGTTATAGTTTCGCAGGAGTTTTTTGGTTGATATGGATAGGAGGCTAGCTAAGGCCGAAAAGCAGCAGGCACACATGGCTCTACAGGTTAAAGTCTTGATGGAGTAGGTAAAGTCGTGGGTGTCAAAGGAGTTGGAGACATTATCCAATTCAGTGCATGGCCGATTGGATGCTTCTGAGAAGAGAACGAATGAGCGCCTTGCACAGTTACAAGCAACGGAGTTGTCTATATGGTACTTAAATCTAGGAGCGCTATGATCCGAGGTGCGGGACTTGGCTGCACGACAGGTAGCTACAGTACCTCCACCGGTACTTCCCGTGATAGATGATGAGTCTGAAGAAGAATTGCCACCAATTTTTGACTTTATCATGGAGGAGCCGGTGGCACACGATAAGGGGAAGAGGCCTCGTGAGGAGGTAAGTTATGATGATGATGCTTCTCTGCTCCGTTAGCAAAAATGAGACCGGAGTGAGATGGAGAGAGCGCTGCATGAATCGAGAGAGGAGGCTCGACAGAGAGCTAAGATTGAGGCAACGAGAGTTCGTAGAGAAGGCATGAGCTCTATTGGATCTGAGAATGCACCGGTTCAAGCCGATAATATTGGAGATGACATTGGAGGTGTATCTACACCCTCCGCCGACCAGGTAGCTGACACGTAGGTCGCACAGGTATGTTCCCTATTTCTTTAGTTTTGTTTGGTATATATATATGCGTCGAGGACGACACATGCTTTCTTGATGGGGGTGGGGAGGGATACCTGTGCATTCTTTTTGCTGAATATAACCCAAGGATTTTTCTTGTCGGATATCTTTTTCCTCGGGTGTTCCATATCTAGTAGAATCGGCATGTTTAGGATTTTATTTTATATTTTTTTGTGTTTTTTGTGTCAGTTGGTAGAAAGTAGGAAAACTGAAGGCAGTCAAGAGCTGAAATTATTGAAAATAGTTGTTGATTGATAATTTGATACCCCTCAGAAAAAATTTGTATATGTGTATGTGGAAGTTGACAAGTATGACCTTTGTGAATCTTTGCATGGCATTGGAACTGTGAACATGTTTATCATTATATGGCTGTACCTGAACTAGCAATTAGTAGAAGTGATGATGTTGACTTGTGCTATGTGTGAAGTGAGGTTTAATAGCTGAATTCGGTTGTGTATGTCAATCTAGAACTTTCCTGGTCAGTCGTACCGAGATGAAGGATAGGAAACTAGGAAAGGATCATAGGCCTTTTTTGATTTATGAGTCCACTTTATCCTTAAAAGACCTACCAAAAATGAATAAAAATTCCTTGATCCAAATGTTTGAGCTTAAATTGACCTTTCTTTTTGTTTACACCAATTCACCTGCCCGCTTTTATTAAGAATGAACATATTTTGGCCCTGGTCCCTCCTTGGACATTGTGAACTTCAACTTAGGCAAATCACCTAAGTTGAGGGTAGCTACTATAGGGGTGATTAAGAAGAGTTGGAATGAATAAAAATTGGGTAATGAAAAAAGAAAAGAGCGGGTGCGGTATGCATAATGAAAAGAAATAGAAAATTGTTGTCAAAAGCAAGAAAAGAAAAAAAAGAAAAATGTGACATCAATGAGTGTTTGAATAAAGAGACACCACATTAGTAGTTGCTAAAGAAAAGAAAAGAAAAAGCAGTAAAAGGGAAAATGGGAGAAAATAGGAAAATAAAGTGAAAGGTGGAGCTAAGAGGTGTGTAGTGCCAAGGAGGGTTGAGCTACTAATTCCATATAACTAGAACCAAGCCCGAGCCTACATTACAAGCCTAGAAAGTCCTGTAGTGATCCTAGCTACTTGTTCGAAAATTGAGGTATTGAAAGTAAAGACAAGCCTATGGTATTGTATGCACACAGTTAGAATTTCTTTGTGAGAGTGAGTGAATCTTACCTAGTCCCAAGAGAAATTTATTAACATAATCATATACACATGTGTGAGTATGGGACTTCTTTGAGGTGAGAGCATTTGGTCAACAAAATCGTTTGCAAATTGTCTGGGACAGTGTTATAGATTTATGTGTGTGGTTGCAAGTGACAGTATTTTACCATGTTTCGATTCCTCTGTGTCATAGTTGGAAATTTTGCATATGCATAGTGATTTGAGTTGATACGATGAGGGAGGGGTTAGAAAATTTGATTTTGATGTATAAATGTGACCGCCATAAGTTTCCTAGAGTTCTTTCGATTGAAGCGTCGAAGTAGTTAGTTTGTTTTATTTTATTTTATTTTTGCCTGAGGACATGCAAAAGTTCTAAGTTGATGGTGTTGATGTGCCGTGATTTTATGACACTTTCGACGCTTAAAACCAAGAAATTATGCACATTCCGGGTATGTTTATATAGGTATGATGTGTTTTGTGCTTAATGTTGCAGAAAAACAGATTCAGAAGTGAACTGGGCAAAATAATGTTGAAAATAACTGAAAGGGTGACTGTCAGGCACTTCACGAGTCGTTAGTAGGAGGCACGACTCGTTGCTTAAGGCGTGGGCAAAAGATGGATTTGGAAGATGCAAGACAGTGTACCTGACGAGTTGAGGAAATGACTCGTTACACCTAGTAACGAGTCGTGAGGTCAATCGTGAAGGCTAAGAGAGAAAAACTTAACAAAGTGACCAGTGAAGTTGACGACAGACATAACAAGCCGTCACATGAAGGAATGACTCATTGGTAGATCACTGGGACCAACTGTAAGGTGCACTGGACCTTTGGAGGAATGAGACCACGAGGGACCTAATGACTCGTGCTCAGGTACGATGAGTCATTAGGTGACCCGTTGCCACAACTGGGTATGTTGCTGAGGATGACTGTTTTAAGCAAGGAACGACTTGTCAAAAGGCCAGACGAATCATCACCAAGCCCGTTGCCACTGCCGACCTGGTTTCCAATTTTAATTAGGAAAAGGATTTTTTGGAACTATAAATACACAATTTAGGTTTATTTTTGAGGGATGATCAGTTACAATTGGAGAATAATTGAGAGAGCCGATTTTATTAGTTTTCAAATAGGATTTTGGTGTTGTTCGATTGTTCTTGAATCAAGAAACGAGATTTACGATTTTGTTCTTGAATTTGAGGATCAAAAGCAACATTGGAATTTATTCATCAATTTTGAAGTTTGATTCAATCTACATGGTTTTTCTTCTACGATAATGTGTAAGTTGCAATTATGATTTATTCAATATTTTGTGATTGCAATAATACAATCATGAGTAGCTAAACCCATAAACTAGGTTTGTGGGAACTAAGATGAATTAACACGCATAGGTAAAACACTTAGTGATTCTTGAATGGAGTTTATGCATGTATTATTTTCCCCTTCATTTTGATTGATTCTTGATGGTTGCAAACGTTAGGACTTGTCTTATTCTTACTTACCGGACCAAGGAGGTAATGAATGGGAAAACGGATTAACAATGGAGATTTGAGGCTATCAACCCTCATCTAATAGCTTGAACTTGTCTGAGGATAGCTAATCCAATATTAAGGGTAAGGGTCAACTAACGTACACCCGTATACGGACCAAGTTGCGTGGTGATAATCATCTAGATAGGGGACCAACCATTTAGGTGAACCTAAATTACCAATATTGCATGTTAAACACTGGAATAG
>JACEIK010015747.1:0-17691 GCA_018107945.1 Datura stramonium | reverse complement strand
CCTCATGACTGGCAGTGCGCCAATTCCCTGCTGCATCACACAACTTGTAGCACCGAGAGAAGGCTGCCTCGCGTGGCTGGTTGTGCCGAGGTGCTGACGCCTTGTGCTACTAGTCGCATAGGCGTAGCAGTGCACTATTTTTTCCCTTAATCTTGCTTAGTTCTTTTCTTCTTCAACTTCATTCCAAACATCTCAAACATACCCAAATCCATCACTTTTAGCCCTGAAAACGTTCAAAAATATATAACATAAACACATGCAAACACACATAATTTTTTCTCAAACCATAGTAAAGTACGGGAAAAATACTTCTATGAAGTGCGTGAGTATGCCCTTCATCAGCAAGTAGCTCCACCATGGTCTAGACAGAGCTTGCTAGTGGCAGGGACCCTTCGAGTGAGCCACATCCAGCCCTGATCATTCCAGAGGCCGTGAGAAGGCTGAGACTACTGAGGGGGTAGACACTGCCCCTATTTATCCACCAGTGACTGCACTAGTCTCCGTCAGCGCCACGATTGTAGCGGAGATACCTCCTCCACAGGATGACAAGAGCACTCTATGCGCCGCAGGTATGTTCCCTTCCCTCTTTTTTTACATTCTATGCTTTTGGGACGAAGAACGCTTTTTAAAAAGGGGAGGGGTGTACTTGTATTTTTGGGTTTTTGATTCGTCCGAGGGTTTTTCTTGCCATGTTTCTTTTTCCTTGGGCATGCTATCTAGTATAATGGACATGTTCAGGATTTTATTTTTGTGATTTTTGTTTAATTATAAAGTAGTGTATGATTACTCAACAAATAAATTGCACTAGTTTTGATATTTTGAAAAATTGACCTTGTTTAAAAATCATTGACGATTAGTTGTGTACTTGTGATTGCATGCATGATTTCTGTTAGATCTTTTTATGTCATTTAGTATATTAGCATATGTAGTTTTTGTTAAGCCATGAATAAACTGGATAGGTAGAGTGAATGCAAATCATGTACCATGAGTGAGTGATTCGGTACAGTGTAGAGGATTTAGAACTTTCCCAATTGATCCTTGCATAAGTTTTAGGATGGTTGGTTAGGAAAGGATCATAGGTCATTCTTGTCTATCCCATTTTTAGCTTAAATAACCCTACCGAAATTATATAATTCCCTTGATCCAAATTTTTGAGCCTTAAATAGACTATTTTTCTTTGATTAACCAATTAACCGTACCCATTTTTATAATGAACCTGTTTTGGCCCTAGTCCCTCCTTGGACATTGTGAACCTCAACATACGAAAAATTCATAAGTTGAGGGTGGCTAGAATATTGGTGCATAAATAATGGGAAGGTGAAAAATGGAGAGAAAAGAAAAAAGGGTGAAAATGAGGTGTGGTTTGACCAAAGAAAAAGAAAAAGAAAAGAAAAACAAATTCAAAAGAGAATTCAAAAAAAAAGAATAATAATTTCAAAACACACCACACTCAAACAAGTGCATAAAAAGGGTGAAAAGGGAGGAAAAGAGTGAAAGAAGCAAAAAAGGGTGAAAGAAGTGAAAAAAAATAGAGCCACATGTATGTAGTGCCAAGGAAGGATTTAGTTAGTAAAAAAAGCCCCATATCTGCCATACCTAATCCAAAAGCCTACATTACAAGCCAAATCAAGTCCTATAGTGATCCTATCCTGACCATCTGATAACCTGAAGCAGAGAAAATAACGGCAAGCCTTTGGTATTCGACATGCAATATTTGAAAATTCTTTGTGAGAGTGAGAGTCTCTCTTGTTTAGTCCCATGTTATACATTTTACTATATCTATGAGTAAGGGACTCATTTGCTATGAGGGTACATGGTTTGTGTTTAACTATACCAGTGCTATGTGTAAAAAGCATCGGTGATGACTTGACTACCTGTTAATAGCTAGATTACATGTCTTGATCCCTGTTTATCATGCTTTGTGGTTTCTTGTAGTGCATTTGCTGATTTGGTTCACGGGAAAAGGGTCAAAAGCTTTTTGAGTTAATAGTGCAAATTTTTTTTGATGTTGGCTGTAGTATCCTTGGTTTATTTGCTAGTTAAGCGTCGTGTTTAGTTTTTATTTTTCTTTGCTTGAGGACATGCAAAAGTCTTAAGTTGAGGGTGTTGAGGTGTTGTGATTTTACAGCACTTTCGATGCTTAAAACTGAGAAAATAGCATCGACTTAGGTATGTTTATATGGATATGAGATACTTTTACTTTGATTTTAGGGAATATAAGTGTTGGAGTAAAGATGTGCAAAAGAAGTGTTATACCCCAAGAGTTCAAAGATCAGACCCGGGAGTTGAAACGGGGAAAAATTGGAAAATGGTGCTTCAGTTGCAGGATGATTCATTGGACGACTCGTGAGAAGACCCAACGAGTTGTCAGGTGGCTCGTGGGAATGCCTGGATGAAATGAAGGTTGAAGGTCCCCACGGGCGTGGGAAAGATTCGTGGTCAGCCACCATGAGTCGTCAAGTTAGTCGTGGGCTGAAGTTGAAAAATAATATAGAAGGATCGACCAGTGTACCTAACGGGAGGACCTCATGACTCGTGGTCAGTCCAAATGACTCGTGAGGTGAGTCATGATCAAGCAAGGTGAGTTTTCATTTGATGCTAAGGCAGTGTAATGACGGGAGGTGGCCACGAATCATGGCTAGTGGCAACGGGTCATTAAGTCATCCGTTACTATCCCTAAAGGACCTGTTAACCAGTGTACGGGATGAATGATTTGATGGGTCGTGGCCCTTCATGATGAGTCATTAGGTCCCTTGTTGTGACCCTTTGACAGTTAATTTCATCAATTTTAGTAAGGGCTTTTCCGCAATTCCCAAATCCTAGGGGCCTATACTATGTCATTTAAGGCTCGTTTTAGTGGGTTTCATAAGGGAAAAACCTATTCTAAGTCATTCTTCCCATGCATGCAAGTTTGAAGGTTTGAAGAGGTGATCCAAGGCAAAATCTCAAGGTTTCCATTGGAATCTCAACTTGGGAAATTAGGGGGTGTTAGAATTCACCATTCCCAGGTATGTAAGGATATGAGTGAGTGTCTCCTTCCACCCTCATGCCCAATTTCTATTAAATTATGATAAATCACCTATGACCAAGTATGGGGTTTTTACCCAATTGCATAATTCTACAATTTCTACATNTTTACCCAATTGCATAATTCTACAATTTCTACATATGGGTATGATTATATTACATTTATATTGATGAGATGTGAAGCTTGGGCATATTTTAAATTATTTTCAATACAAATTATGTTTTCTAAGCTATGATATTAAATGCCCATGGATGAAGAGTTCATAAAAGAGGTGATTGATGATGATTGATGATGATGATGAGATTTGATGATGAAAAGCATGTTTCTAAAATTATCCATGATGATGATATTGTTTTCAAAATGAATTAAGTAGATCCAAGTATGATGAAGCTTTGGGCACATGTTGATTTAAATAATGAGTTTTCCTGAAATAAGCTTACCATATTGTTTGGAGTAAAGTCTCTCAAATTTCATGATTTCTAGCTTGTGATATATCGAGTTAAATATTCCTACTTGTAGCTTACCACATGATTTGGAGTAGATACTCCCACCTATATTTGAGCTTGTGGTATGTTTGAAATAAAGCTTCTCATATACATAAATTCATAATTGAGACGTATGTCATTATTGAGCTTTGTCGAAGGACAATGTTGAGCTTCATTCTTATATGATGTCGAGTCTATGCATGATTTCATTAATGAGCTTTGTCAATAGAAAATGTTAAGCTTCGTTTCCTACGGTTTTGAGTTATATATGATTTCATGTTGATCTTCGTCAATACACGATATTGAGCTTCATTATAAATGATGTAGAGCATTGCATGTTTCTCAGAGAAGAGTCTAGCACCGAGCGGGTTAAGGGTCGATTACCCTTTTCCCCAGAATTACGCACCAATGTACATTGATACTATTATATTATTGGGACCTCCCTTGTGAGCTATCCCTGGCCCGATTGGCCCTTCATCTTGATATCGATATCAGTAGCGTCGTTAGCCCTGACAAGGTTTTGGACGGCTTTGCCCACTCGAGTGTGATAGTTGGAACCACGTGTCACGACCCGCACGTACACTCGAGTTGTAGACAGGGACAAGGAGCCCCAAAAGACCCCAAGTCAACCCATGACATGAGCACACATCTATTTCATTCACATAAGCGGAAGACTTAACATAAGAAAACGTAAACATATCATAATAATGGAGAAAATACAATACATGATCAATACATGACGGTTGATACAACTTATAGTCTAAAAAGCCTCTAATAATTGAAGACAAGTTGATGGAACAACACCCTAACTAACCCTACGATACTGAAACTGAAAAAAGAACACAATAGAGTCTGAACCATATGGCCCTCGAAGCATGAGGACTCACCAAATAAGCTGATAGCGAACTCTGAGGAGCTACTGAGGAGGGTGAGCTTGAGAGTCCGGTCCTGTATCATGAAACGATACAACATACAAAGTATGAGGTCAGTACGTGGATTGTACTGAGTATGCAAGATAAGTAAAACAGACATTTAAAACATGTATAAAACTCATAAGTGATCATAGGAATAGGACAACATTCTCATAACCTAATTATCGCAATATGAAATAAGGCTAAAGGTTTTTGAATTATTCGTAACGTAAACATAATCATAATCATAATAAGAGAGCATAACTTAACATAACTTGAGCCACAATTCATAATCATAAACATGCATAAATCATGAGGAACATTAGGAGATTCTCTTAACCGACATACCCATATGAGCAGACATGAAGCCCGACTTGTAACCCTAGTCGGGAGGGTGTTCGTACCTTGACAAGGGTAGGAACTATGAAGGGTGTGATCACACATGAAAAGGGCCAATTGGGCTAGGGACAAACATGAAAGGGTCCCAACATACCTACTGTGGAATATAGTTCATGAGTTCTGGGACTTAACATGGGCCCCTAACCTACTCGGTGTTCGATACTACTTCCAAAACATATATAGTACTCATAATAATACATACATGAGTTCGTGGGTTAGTTAAATCATGATAATCATAAACATGCTTGAACATACGTGAACTAGCCATAACTTAAGGATCGTGGGTCGGCCAAAAAATAATGCATGATTGATAAAATTCATGCATACTTGTAGACCATGCATATAGCTTGAAATTCATAAGTTCCTAATATATTACATAATAATTTCATAAATAAATTCATAATTCATACTGGGCTTATCAAATACACCGATAGATCAATGGATCATAAATTGATTCATCATGGAGCATGCATAATCAAGCTTAATTGTTTAGAAATTCAAAATCAACAATATTATACTCAATTTAAATCTCAAAGATGATCAAAGTTAGTAGATTAAGATAAGATTTCAAAATCACAAGACCCATAATTAAATCATTTACTTTCATACAAATCAAATACAAAATCCCATGAGTTTTTGATAATTTATAAGTAAATCATTGAGTAGGAGCATGGGTGTGGAAAAATCCACCCATTGAAGACCTTACATACCTGGAATTATCAACTCCTAACCCTCCTTAAAAGCCCAAGAATGAAACTGAAGGAATTGAGGTTAAAATCTTGAAATCTCCCCTTTAATCCCCTCTCAAAGTCTTGCATGCATGAATGGGAGTTCAGAATAGGTCATCCTCTTAAAACCCATCTTTTCCCAAGCCAAAACGACATAGTTTAGGGACTTATATCGTGAAAAAGTCAAAAATACCCTTAATGAACCTGCCCTGAAAACTATCAAGAAAGATCACACGGGTGGGACAAATGGGTTGTTGGAACCAACACGACCCATCACATCCCTCGTTGAAGCCATTGCTGGTAGCCCGTTCTCAGATCCCGAATAACAGTCCGTCTGGACGACCCCTACCTCCAAACAATGACTCATCACATTGCCCGTGGTTAACCCCTTGAACCTTGGCATCCCTTCTCCTAATGGGTCACACCACGACCTGTCAAAAGAAACAAAAGACATTGTTATCTCCCATAGAGTCCACTGGAAAAACTAAAACTCAAACAATGACCACAACCAACGACTCGTGGTCTTTTCTAATGAGTCCTTGGGATGCCCGTTGAAAGTCACCTGAATAGCCTGTCTCCTTCCTATGACTGCTAAAGACAACTCGTTGTTTCCAATAATGAGTCATCACATATCCCGTGGTCTCCACTACCACCATCCTTTCCCCAACCAATGACAGCATACAACGACTAGTGGTTTGATACCACGATTCTTTCTGTGGTCTGTTCTGTGATGTTTTGCCAATTTTTCTGCACTTTTCAAGTTTAACTCCCTGATCTATTCTTAGGCCTTCCCGGGGTATTACAATATCTCCCCCTTGGAAACATTCATCCTCGAATGGAGGAAACAAGCAGCAAACAGATACATACAATTTGTCATAGCTATATACTGATCATTTTAACCAAAATTTTAACGGAATGACCACCTCCAAATCAAATCACAAAGTTGAACTGATCTCATGCTTCACATACACATTCATACACATAAAATAAACTTGCACACATAAACTGAAGATGAAAACTAAGTGGGAACATGGGGAAAAATTGATACCTCAAGATGGAATGGAGCCGGTAGAGAACAAATGTGAATTTCTAGCCATCATATCCGCTTTGGCTTCCCACCTGGCTCCCTCAACATGCTGACTCCTCCATTATACTTTCACTGAATCTACTTCTTTTTTCCTTATCTTACGGACTTGATGATCCAAGATTTCAACGGGGATTTCTTCATAACTGGGGCTATCTTTTACCCCAATGCTGCCTACCAAAACTACCAAGGCTGGATCATCCAAGCACTTTCTCAAAAGAGACACATGAAACACCAAATGAACTGAAGATAACTCCAAGGGCAAGTCCAACTCATACGCCACCTTACTAACTCTTCTCACAACCCCGTAGGGACCAACATAACGGGGATTGAGTTTCCCTTTCTTTCCAAACCACATGACTCCTTTCATCGGAGATACCTTTAGAAATACCCAATTGTCCACATCAAACTCCAAATCTCTTCTCCTTACATCAGCATACGATTTCTGACCACTCTGAGCGTTTTTAACCGGTCTCTTATCAATTGAACTTTCACCATCGCCTCGTGAATAGCATATGGACCTATCGTAGCTACCTCACCAACCTCAAACCATCCAATAGGAGATCTACACCTCCGCCCGTAGAGGGCCTCGAATGGTGCCATCCGAATACTAGAGTGATAATTATTATTATAAGTAAACTCGATCAAGGGCAAATGATCATCCCAACTACCTTTGAAATCTATAACACATGCCCTTAACATATCCTCGAGGGTCTGAATGGTTCGTTCTACATGGCCATCAATTTGCGGATGGAATGTTGTGCTGAGATTAATCTGAGTCCCAAGTCCCTTCTGAAAATACCACCAGAAGTAGGAGGTAAACTGAGTACCTCAGTCTGAAATAATAGAAAAGGGCACTCCATGAAGTCGAACCAACTCCAAAATATACAACTTGGCATAATCATCCTCTGCATCCATGGTCATAACCGGTAGGAGGTGTGCAGCCTTTGTTAACTTGTCTACTACCACCCAAATGGACTCATAGTGCCAGCGAGTACAAGGTAAACCTGTTAATGAAATCCATGTTAATTTCTTCCCACTTCCATGTGGCAATGTTGATATAAGTACGCCTCCCGGCCTTTGATGCTAAACCTTCACTTGCTGGCAGTTTGGGCATTTTGCTACGAACTCTGCAATATCCTTCTTCATACCATCCCATTAATAGATTTCTCACAAGTCTCGATACATCTTCGTGGATCCTGCATGAATACAATATCTGGTACCATGTGCCTTGTGCAATATCCGAACTCTCAAATCTCCTACATCTAGGACACATAAATGACCCTGGTATCGTAGAACACCATCTCCCCCTTGGGAGAAAACCTCCACCTTTTGACTCTTCAATGCCTCCTTCAGCTTCCTCAAAATGGGATCCTCATCTTGCCTGAACTTAACATCAACCACCAAGGACAATTCTGACTCGTTATGTACAGCCACACCGCCATCGGTTGAGTCGGTCAATCTAACTCCTAGTCTTGCAAGTCAGTGGACATCCTTCACCAACTCCTTCTTCCCCTCATCCACATGGGACACACTCTCCATTGAGATCCTACTAAGCGCATCTGCAGCCACATTTGCCTTGCCCGGGTGGTAGAGGACACTCATGTCGTAGTCCTTTAGCAACTCCAACCACCTCCTTTGCTGAAGATTTAGATCCTTCTATGTGAACACATACTACAAGCTCTTGTGATCTGTAAATACATCCACGTGAACCCCATACAAGTAATGTCGCTATATCTTTAATGCAAACACTACCGCAGCCAACTTAAGATCATGGGTCGGGTAATTCTTTTCGTGAACCTTTAACTATCGTGAGGCATGTGCTATCACCTTCCCACGCTCCATCAACACACATCCCAGTTTGACTCTCGATGTATCACAATATACAATAAAGCCATCGGTACCCTCGGGTAAAGTCAACACTGATGCTAAAGTGATTCGGGTCTTCAATTCCTGGAAGCTTTTCTCACAATCCTCTCACCATTGGAACTTCACCTTTTTTAGAGTCAACCTAGTCAAAGGTGCCGCAATTGATGAGAAACCCTCAACAAACCTCCGGTAGTAGCCTGCTAGGCCCAAGAAACTCCAAATTTCTGAAGGATTCACTGGTCTAGGCCAATACTTCACCACTTCGATTTTCTGAGAATCTACCCTTATGCCCTCACTCGACACCACATGGTCTAGAAATTCCACCGAGTCCAGCCAAAATTCACACTTGATAAACTTTGCATATAGCTGATGATCCTTGAGGGTCTGAAGTATTACCCTCAGGTGAGCAGCATGCTCCTCCTTGCTCCGCGAGTATATAAGGATGTCATCAATGAACCCAATCACGAAGATGTCCAAATATGCCTTGAATACCCTGTTCATCAGGTCCATAAAAGTTGCACAAGCATTGGTTTGTCAAAAAGACATAACTAGAAACTCATAGTGGCCATACCGGCTTTTGAAAGCTATCTTTGGAATGTCACACTCCCGAACTCTGAGCTGGTGATATCCGGACCTTAGATCTATCTTCGGAAAACACCTAGCACCCTGGAGCTGGTAAAATATATCATCAATATTGGGTAAGGGGTACATGTTTTTGATGGTGACCTTATTAAGTTGCCGATAATCAATACACATTCGAAGGAACCCATCCTTCTTTCGAATAAATAGAACCGGTGTGCCCCATGGAGACTTGCTCGGTCTAATGAAACTCTTATCTAAAAAATCCTTTAACTGATCCTTTAACTCCTTTAGCTCAGCTGGAGCATCCTGTAAGGGGGGATAGAAATAGGTGGCGTATCGGGTAGCAGATCAATACCGAAATCAATCTCCCTCTCTAAAAGAACACCTGGAAAATCATCATGAAACACCTCTGGGTATTCACACACCACCGGAACTGACTGAATAGTCGGGGTCTCAGACTCCACATCGTTAACCCTAACTAGGTGGTACATGCAACCCTTAGAGATCATCTTTCGGACATTAAGATAGGAAATAAACCGACCAGCTGGTACGACTAAATTACCCTTCCATTCCAAAATTGCCTCCCCCGGAAATTGGAATTCCACTACACGGGTCCTACAATTAATCGAAGCATAACATGCAAGAAACCAATCCATACCCAAAATTATGTCGAAATCAGTCATGGACAATTCTACTAAGCTCGCGGAGGTAACCTTATGCAACACCATAATGAGGAAACCTCTATATACCCGCCTAGCTACAACTGACTCACCAACTGGAATAGATATGGAGAACCCGTAGTTTTTGGTCTTGGCCCTCTTAGCCTCTCTCTGCCTCCTATAGACCGACTCCATCTGCTGGGCATGCAATACAAACGGGGAAAGTTGTTGTCCCAATGTAGCATGGCGATCCGGCAATCCTTATCCAAGTAATCTGCTATTCCATGCGCAAAGCGGCTCACCCAAGCCCGCTGATCCGCCACCAACTCCGTAGCGTATTTAGATAGCCGAGTGAACTCCGAGGCATACTCCTAGACTGATATGTTGCCCTATTTCAAGTTCACAAGCTTCGTTTCCTTGAGCTCTCTCATCTCCCGAGGGAAGAACTGATCCATGAATGCAGTGTGGAACTCATCCCAACCTATCAGGCCTGCACCCGTTGCCCTAGCACCTCTCAATTTCTTGTACCATATGTGTGCTACCCCTTGAGCTGATAGGAGGTCAAATCAACAAATTTCCCATTATTCACCCCCATAAACTGGGTGATCTTAAAAATTTCCTCAATAAAGTCATGTGGGTCCTCATCTACCTTCAACCCTTTGAACTCTGGACGGCTTATTCTCAGAAAGTCCCTCACCCTAGTAACTGTCGCATTCCTGTTTTGCGGATAATGGGCTATCGTCTGATTCTAGACCTGGGTTGTCATGGCCTGTGCCAACATCTGGATCGTCGCCCTAAAATTAGGATGGGTGGCTGGCTTTGGTACGTGCTTCTCATGAACTGGTGGAGCTAGCTGATGCCCTCCATCATGTGCATCCTCATGATCATCACCATTACCGTTCCTCCTGGCATTTACTTAGCGTGGAGGCATTATTCTGCAAACGCGAATAGCATGAATTAGAGGAGTAAAGGACGTTCATCACACGACATAGATCATGAAAGAAGGGGACATTCCTAAACGTCTAGTAGCCCCTTCGTCATAAGTGTGGCGCGCTTCACACCCATGAAAAAGACTCTACTTAACGAGACTTTCAGACACCCTAGGATACTTCAAACCTACTGCTTTGATACCAAGTTTGTCATAACCCACACGTACACTCGAGTCATAGACACGGGACAAGGTGCCCTGGAAGACCCCAAGTCGACCCATGGCATGAGAACACATCTATTTCATTCACATAAACGAATGACTTAACATAACAAAATGTAAACACTTCATCATAACAGAGAAAATACAATACATGATCCATACATGACGGCTGAATACAACTTATAGTCTAAAGAGCTTGTAATCATGGAAGACGAGTTGATGGGACAACACCCCAACTAACCCTAGATACTGAACTGAAAGAGAAAAGAATAGAGTCTGAACATATGACCCTCGAAACATGAGGACTCACCAAATAAGCTGATAGCGAACTTTGAGGACCTACTGAGGAGTGTGAGCCTGAGAGCCGGGTCTTGTATCATGAAACGATACAGCATATAAAGTATGCGGTCAATATGTGGAATGTACGAGTATGCAAGGCAAGTGAAACAAAAATTTAAAACATGTATAAAACTCATAAGTAGTCATAGGAATAGGAGAACATGCGCATAACATAATTATCGTAATATGACATAAGGCTCAAGGTTTTCAAAATATTCGTAACATAAACATAATCATGATCAAAATAAGATAGCATTACTTAACATAACTTGAGCCACCATTCATAATCATAAACATGCATAAATCATGTTGAATAATGGGAGATTCTCTTAACCGACATACCCCATATGAGGAAGAATGAAGCCCGACTTGTAACCCTAGTAGGGAGGGTGTTTGTACCTTTCCAAGGGAAGGAACCATGAATTGCGTGATCAACATGAAAAGGGCCAATTGAGCCAGGGACAAACATGAAGGGTCCCAACATACCTACGGTGGCACGTAGTTCATGAGGTCAGGGGCTTAACATGGGCCCCGAACCTACTCGATGTTCGATACTACTCCCAAAACATATATAGTGCTCATAATAATACATACATGACTTCATGGGCTAGATAAATCATGATAATCGTAAACATTCTTAAACATACGTGAACTAGCCATGATTTGAGGCCCGTGGGTCGGCCAAAACATAATGCATTATTGATAAAATTCATGCATACTTGTAGATCATTCCTACAACTTGAAATTCATAAGTTCCTAATAGATAGCATAATAATTTCATAAATAAATTCATAATTTATGCTGGGCTTATCAAATACACTGATGGATCAATGGATCATAAATCGATTCATCATGGGGCATGCATAATCAAGCTTCATTATTTAGAAATTCAAAATCAACAATATTATACTTAATTTAAATCTCAAAGATGATCAAAATCAGTAGATTAAGATATGATTTCAAAATCAGAAGACCCATAATTAAATCATTTACTTTCATACAAATCAAATACAAAACCTCATGAGTTTTTGATAATCTATAAGTAAAATTGTTGAGTAGGAGCATGGGTGTGGAAAAATCCACCATTGAAGACCTTACATACCTGGAATTATCAACTCCTAACCCTCCTTAAAAGCCCAAGAACTAAATTGAAGGAATTGAGGTGAAAAGCTTGAAATCTCCCCTTGAATCCGCTCTCAAAGTCTTGCATACATGAATGGAAGTTTAGAATCGGCCATCCTCTTAAAACTTAGCTTTTCCCAAGCCAAAACGGCGTAGTTTAGGGCCTTATATTGTGAAAAAGTAAAAAAATACACTTAATGAACCTTCTCTTAAAAGTATCTAGATCGATCCCACAGGTGGGACAAATGGGTCGTTGGAACAAACGACGACCCATCACATCCCTCATTTAACCCACTGCTGGTAGCCTATTCTCAGAGCTTAAACAACAAACCGTTAGGATGACCCGTACCTCCAACCAATGACTCGTCATATCGCCTGTGGTTAACCTCCTGAACCTTGGCATCCCTTCTCCTAACGGGTCACACCACGACCCGTCACAAGAAACAACGGACCGTTGTTATCCCCCTTAGAGTCCACTGGAAAAACTAAAACTCAAACAATGACCACAACCAATGACTCGTGGTCTGTTCTAGTGGGTCTTTGGGACGCCTATTGAAAGTCACTTGAATAGCCTATCTCCTTCCTACGACTGCTAACGACGACTCATTGTTTCCCATAATGATTCATCACATCTCCCCTGGTCTCCACTACCACCATCCTTTCCCCAACCAAAGACAGCATACAACGACTCGTGGTGTGATACCACGAGTCATTATGTTGTCCATTTTGTGATCCCGGGTCTATTCTTAGGCCTTCCCGGGGTATTACACCACGTAAGCTCTATTATGGTATGTCGGTTAAGTGAGGAGTCTCCCATTGTCTATATCATTCAGATTCTCATATTCATTACTCATGATGATTACTTTACGCATTCATGTTCTAAGAGAAAGGTTTGACTCGTTGTTAAGCTTTTGAATATAAATGTTGTGTTCCAGCTTTGAGTCATTCGAGTTAGTCCTGATGTTATAAAGCTATGCATGGTAATGTTATGATAAGATTGTGATTTCTGAATAAATGCATGTGACCCATCTACTTGTTCTTGAAAGCTTATGATATGTTATGAAATATTTTAAATGATTTACTTTACTTAATCGGTTTTACTTACCTTGGATACTAGGTACAATCCACGTACTGACCGCATACTTTCTATGTTGTATCATTTCATGATACAGGACCCGACTCATAGCTTCAGCCCCAATCTTAATGAGTTTTCCACAGTCCTTATCAGCTCAGGATAAGTGAGTCCTCATCTTTCGTGGACTAGAATTTCAGTTTCTTTTACGTATTTTAGTTTCAGTATTGTTGAGTTAGTTGGGGTCTTGTCCTATCAACTTATCCAGATTAGAGGCTTTCAGACTTATGTATGTGTAGCTTCGGATGTTATTCTGATGTGATGTTGATTTAGACTTTCGCTTAGATTATATTCATTATTTCTTTAGTATGTTGAATTAATTAGTTATATGCCTATGTCATGGGTCAACTTGGGGTCTCTCGGGGTCCTTTGTCTCGTGTCTGAGATCCGGGCCTCCATTCGAGTTGTGAAGAATCCTTAATATGCAGATAATCAACCAAAGTACTAGCCTCAGTACTAGCCATACCTTGATTGTACAAGTCATACTGAGAACCTTAATAAAAGTTAGAAGGATAAAGTGAGAAGAACGCAACATACGACTCTCAGTACGAGCCGTATCTGGAGTCGTGGAAATGTTCATATGAAATTGCACAAAGACAGACTCCTAGTATGGATCGACTCACGAATCGTAGCATCAATGTACGAACCATACCATGAGCCGTGGTGAACTTCAGAAGATTCTTCAGTACTTGGCAGAACTTCAGAAACTATAGATAGTACGAATCGTAGGAAAAAGGTACAAGTCGTACCATAACACTCGCAAAGAATTCTAGAAGATGTAAGAGTTCTTAGGGCCAAGCCGCAAAAGCATTATACAACTCGTAGGATGAAGGTACGACTCATACTAGCCTGCCAGAACATAGCCAAATCTGCATCCAAGGACTTAAGGAAAGCAGGTATGACCCGTACAATCCTGCTACGGGTCGTAGGTCCAATCGTGACATAGTCGACACCAGATATGAAAAACTTCCTGTTAGCTTAGGAAATGATTTACAATGTCTGTATAAATAGCATTTACATTTTAATTTATTTAGAGAAGGACATAATTGAGTTAGTAGACATGTGAATAATTAGTTTTGTGAAGTTTTATCAAGTTTTGAGGAGCAATTCTTGGTATCAAATTCTTGATTTCCTATATTGTTCTTGAGATTGTTCTTTGATATTCAAAGCAGGTTTTCTTCCAATTATTGCTGTAAGTATTTTATTATGTGTTTGTCTATGAATGCTAAATATAATCTTACAATCATGAGAGGCTAAAACCTCCACAACTTGGGGTTGTGGGAACCATGGCGTATTAACAAACTAGGGTTGCACAAAAGTGATTCAAAACAAATGCAAAAATCTTGTATTGTATTCTCTTCATGTTTAAGCATTTCTTAAAGGTGTACAACATTAGGACTTTCCCGAATTCTTTATTGTTTGAACCTAGAGAAGTAGAGATTGGGAAAGAGAATTATAACAAAGCGTTGGTCTTTATGTTCATTGTATTAACTTGAGTTGTGGTCGTAGGATAGTTAAATTTTGGAACAAATTGATTACGGATAGTAAGAAATCGCTCATGAGACCTGACCCGGTGATTGAGCATAGTCATCCAAGAGGGACGAACCAGTCATTTGGATGAAACCTAGTTAGCAGTTCTATAAGTAAGCATTGGGATTGAGCGCGTGTTATACCAGAAGTAGTTATGAACCCATGGCGAACACTTACCCTAGTTGTTTGGAAGTCTTGATTTAAATAACAATTATAATCTTTGTTTTAATATTGTTTTCTTTAAACCCTCAATTTAGAGATAACTCACCAACAAGTTAAAATTATCAGCATTAGTCTAGATCTTACCCTATTCCCTGTGGGTTCAACCCCAACCTCTTTATTGGGTTCTTTATTGACAACGTCCGCTTCATACTTTGTCAGGAAGTGTAAGTTTGAGCATTATTATTCATACAATCATATTGAATGACGAGTTTAATTCATTATTAAGCCCTAAGGATATGATGAGTCAAATTAAAGAGATATGTGTGTCTCTCATGGATCCTCACTCATGCAATCTTATGCAATCAAAATGACTATTCTATTTACTCCAGCAGAGCGGCTAAGAAGACTATCAACAAGCGTACAAGCGGATGACCTTCTACTCAATCCAAAAAAAATTGTGACAAAGCTTCCCTTAGGACGTGATCATCCATCAATCATAGGAAACATCATTACTCTATGACTACAATGAATCAAACAAAACAAAAAAAAATTGACTCCAAAATAAAGCAACCAAAAATAACATTGTCAAGACGAACAACAAGTCAACATATCTCAGGCATCCAAGTCAACATCACCATACTAGCTATTACAACCCATGACCTACGAATCATCAAGCTACTACTACGAGGAATTACATAATAATTCTATGACCTAGTACAAATATAGCAATCAAAGAACAAAAGGAATCTATCTTTCCTCCACTCCACACTTAAAAAGGTGAACTGTCCTTTTTGCACACACAATCATATCATAAAGGGAGAGAAAAAGAACTTCCTGAGTCTCTAGCATTATCCTCGGGATTATACTCCTCATACTCATCATCATCTTCGCCATCAACCTACATGGAGCCCGTAGTGGCATCATCATCTTCGCCATCAACCTACATGGCGCCCGTAGTGGCATCATCCTCCTCATCCATATCTAATTCATCAACATCATACTCCACCAAGTTCATGGATTTTTTCTTTCTTTTCAACTCTCTTTTGGCTTTTAGCTTTTTAAGAATGCTTCACCTAGGTCACCCCTCTCACTTTCCTAATCCAATTTATAATTCAAGTAATTCATGTAATGATGTACTAATATTCTATTCAATAAAAAAGCAATAAGCAATTTACTACCATTCATCATGAATTAATCAAGAATTTCAACAACCCAAGCATTATTTATATTCAAGAATTCATTACCCAAGTACTTTCTCTATCTACAATTAATACATCGATCCACCACTATTCATGACTTCAATTCACCAACTCCCATCATCTCCATAATTTTTAATTACCATATTAAATCAAGAATCAAGTTACCCAACAAAGATAACATTCTATCATGGAAGAATTTAAGACTTTAAGTTTATCAAACCCAAAATATGAAATTCAATCTTTTCACCAACAATGGTGAATTGGATTCTAAATATTGGGGGAGAATTGTGTGAGAGCATGCTTTCATCATTGTATAACCAAGAGAGAAAAAAATTACTTACTTGAGTTGAAGATGAGAGCTTCACCAAAGCTTTAGGGAAGACAAAAATGGAGGGGAGAGGGGAAGAGAGAGCTACGACTTAAGGGAGAGAGGAATTTTTGCGTTTTGTTTTTCAATGTTTTGAGGGAAAACGATGAATGAGACTTCAAATGAAGAAGTGGGCATGGGATTTTATGTAATTTTAAGGTCTGTTGAGTCAACATTGACTCGAATTGACAAAATTTTTTGTCCTTCAAGACTCTGACGGGGCCGCCCCCTCTGTCTCACCATAGACTTAGAAAAAAAATTTCTCTGCAAATAGGAGGCTGGCGTGGCGCACCACCCATAGACTCACCTAACAAGAAATTTTTCTTTTAGGATTTAACTCCTGGCACCCACCGTCAGGCATCTCACCCCAGACTTACACTTTTTAGCTCTATGTCCCAACTTGTTCTTGCCTCTTACGCCCTATTCGTCTCTATAAAACAAAGAAAAATATATAAAAATGTTAGAAGGATGGGTTTCCTCCCACTAAGCACCTTAGTTATAGTCGTGGCACGACATTCATGTGTTGCTTCCCATGAAAAGCCTGATTTAATGTTGCGGCACAACTATGGTCCCCATCACTCCTTCATCCGAGTGGACTTGTGACCATACCAAGGATCTGCTTAACTCTCATACAGCACATGCTGCTCAACTATCTGATTACAACCTCCAGGTTCTCCCGTCGGTTTAACTGTGTAGTCCTCATAGTGAGGTGGCATTTGTGCAACTCTGAATACTTCAAACACTTCCATATGACATCTACATCTCACCCAACTTAACATGTATGACAGTGTTGGCTGTGGCTAAAAATCCTCTCCCCAAAATGAGGGGAACTGATGCATGTGCCTTGATCACGGGAAATAATATAGGTCCCGTGATACGCTTTATAGCTTAAATTAGTCATGTCGTCTAAGCTATTTGATACATTTTCATGTGATTTTATATAAA
>JACEIK010015743.1:0-12211 GCA_018107945.1 Datura stramonium | reverse complement strand
ACATTAGGCTCATGTATAAATCAATAACATCATTCATTAAGATTCATGGCTAAATAAACATTTATCATTCATTGATCCCCATTAAAACATGATTAGCCAAGAACCAAAGACCCCTTTAGTCGGCCAACATCATAAATTAATATATCATGAGATCCATTTCATAATTCATAAATCATTCTTCAACATGTGGGTATTGCCCAATACTTTAACATGCTTTACAATACTCAATTCATTAAAAACATGCTTGTAAAAATTGATAACTTAAAAACATGCTTTTCATCATCAATAATTCATAATACTTGAACGTTCATTAACTTTTCATAAATGGGAAATTTGATTTATAAAAATTGAAACATGATTTTTAATGAAAAACAACATAAAACTTTCCCATAATTTGTAATACCATAATAATAACTTAATTAGATCAAACCCATGTAGAGAGATCGAATTTTCATGCATTGCGTAAAACCCCCATAGATTTTTTGATAGGAATTTTCATTAATTGAGAAAGATTGGGCATGGGTGTGAAAGGATTCACCCATTCATAACCCTACATACATGGGAAAAATCAAATCTCACCACTCCTTGAAAGCCCAATGGAAATTGATGAAGAAAACCTTCAAGACTAGCTTGATCACCTCTAAATCTTTTCTAACTTTTGCATGCATGAGAATGATTAGGCTAGAAGGGATTAAACTATCTTAATATATTCAGAAAATAACTTAAAATGATGTAGTTTAGGACCTTAGAGCATAGGAATGCCGAAAATACCCTCAATGAAAAACCCTGAAAAATCTGCACTGACGGACTAACAGGTCGTTGGAGGATACCACGACTCGTGGTATCCATCCATCGTCTGCACTGGCAACATTCCTGATCTCAGGTTCGACCCCATGAATCGATAGGAAGAGTCATCATATCAAACGATGGGTCATTATATCGTCCGTTGTTTCCTCCTTCAGGTCTTGTACTTCTCCTTCCGACGAGCCTCACCACGACTTGTTACATCCTCTAATGAGTCGTGGTTACCTTCCGTTATGTCCACTGGAAAATATTGACATCTCATTCAATGATTGGTGACCACGACCCGTTGTTTCTCACGACGGGTCGTGGGATGACCCGTTGTTTCTCACGACAGGTCGTGGGATGACCCGTTACCTTCCCTTAAACTGAGGTCCAGTCCTCACCATGATTCAAAACAACGACTCATTGTACCCAACAACGAGTCGTTATGTCACTCGTTGTTTCCTCTGTCACCAGGCCTGGTCCTTCCCAAGAGTACTTCCCACGGGTCATTGGTTGGACCAACGATCTGTTGGGTCATCCGTCCTGTGGAATTCTTTTTTCTGTTTTCAACCAACTTCCATTTTAAATCCTAGGTCTAATCTTATACACTTTGGGGTATTATATTCTACCTTCTAACTCTCGAGAATTTGGAGTTTCTGGTCGAGTTAAACGGAGTTGAATTATAGTTGATATTATTAAAAGATATCGTTGTTTGTCGACTCCTGTTATTGAAATAGCCTTATTCTCTCAGCGTAAAGGCTGTAATTGAGTGGAAATTACTAGCTCTAGGTTGGAATTGTTGGTTGAACGAGAATTGGCATTCGAGGTATATTAAGGCTTATCTCTTCGGCAAGTTATTCTCGTCGTATAGTGATATGACATATGCCTTGAAAGTAGATAATGATCCTATATGTTGTGATTAGCTGCTTCTAGTAGATAATGAATATGTACGTTATGGATTAGCTGCTATAAGACGTATTGAGATTGTACCATAGTATTCCTCATCGGGGAAGGGTATGTTAAGTGTGAATAACACTGGGTGCGCCCTAAAGAGTTCCCCGTCCACCTATTTACTATTTAGAGGTATTTTGATGTTTTGTTGTCATGCCAAGGCCGTAGAAGTCTATGGTTAGCTGTTGGGATGGAATTGGTAAATTGGACAGTATAGAGCATATTTGGGCACTATAATTTTCAGTTTGGCACCTACATTGTCAGTAAAGCCTACCCGCAGGACGTTGGCGTACCTCGATGCCTCCAGGACTAGAATCTTGTTAGGGTTATCTTACCTTCGAGTCAGTGGCACCAAGGTTGCCTAACGAAATGAGTGACAACTTTCCAGTCAGTAAACGTTAGATTCAGTCGACTAAGTGCTTGTCACATAGGTCGCTCAGGAAACCATCCCAATTGTTACAAGTCTGGTATTGTAGATTATACCTTATGGAGGGAACCTTGTTAGTAGTTAGATGTGGGGCCAACTCCCTAGGCCACTCTTATAGATTCCCATGTATATGTTGCCGCGAGGGGCTAGGTACAGATATATCTGACTACGAAGCTATGAATCGCCCAAAGGAGCCATCTGAAATCTGGACTGACCAAGTTAGTGTCTATGGGACTAGAACTATAGTATCACAACGTTACCTTAAGGATAAGAGTTATAGTGAGCTACCTATGGGAAGTTAGGGCCGAATACTTAGGAGTATGTCCGATTAGCAGTAGTCCTACAACCGTTCTAAGAGAAGGAACTAAATAGTTGATTGCCTGCGGCCTTACTGTTCGCTTACGAGCTATCACTGCCCTAGCATGTCCTTTAGATTATTACTTAAGTCACCCGGACCTTCACTACAAGAAAAGAGGTTTTTAGCAACCACTTTTCAATGATGGGATATGAATTCGATCGTTATAAATCCACTTATAATGATCAATTTTTTTCCAGCCGCTAAAGTTAATATTTAGTTCAATATTAAGAAGGAAAGAATATCCAATCCTTGAAACACATAAAGTCAGTCGTTAATGATAAATAAACTACTATTATAATTAAAGAAAGGACGCTAGATTTTTACCTTTTTCCTCAATTCATTATCGCCGCCCACCCCANCCCACAGGAGAAAAAACCCTTGAGCTCTATAGCAAAGGCACATACTAACTCAAAAAAATCACTATCATCTAGGATTGTTTGTTGCGGATGATCTTCCTTTTTTGTTTAATCGGTCTTAGGGTTATGTTTCTACAGATCGAATTGCTAAAATTTCACGCCTTTGGTTTTTGGGTCTTTGTATAATCCAAGAAAGGAGGTCAAGTTACTGTAGGAAAAGGAAATCCGGTGAGCCCATCTGAACTAATATACCAGGTAGAATTACTAAGCTTTCTCTAACAATCTCTATGTTTGATTGCTTTCTTGCTCTAACAGTCTCTAGGTTATAGGTTTCTGCTTATTTTCTCTTAAAGTGCTAACGCTTGTTTTCATGCAATATGTGCTTATTTTACTTTAATTTCTTTAATTATATTGTTTCCTTGCAACAGGTCATCATCGAGAATCATCAATCTTTAATGTAAAAAATATGAGATTTCCTTTCAATTTAGTCCCTTATGTGTTTTGTTTGTTCTATCTAGAAAGACAAATGATGTATTTTGAATTTTCCTCGCTGTTGAATAGTTAAATGCACTAATTCTATTCCATTTTTATTACCTATATAATTTTTAATTTTATTTGATTTAGGTACATTATTTAAGTCATCCTACTGATTATAACAAAGAGCTACATATGGATTTATTGCAAAAATAAGGTGTGCATTGAGTTAGGGGACATAATTCACATTGCTTTTGAGAACACATACCATAACTATTCTATAATTGATACTCTTTTGCTACTCCAGTTATCTCTCTTTTTGAAGGTGTTTGTATGTATTTTCATTCTTTTCTTGGCATGCATATATAACTTTATTTAGTAAGAACTTGAGAAATTAAAATATGAAATCCATTTTTAACTCCTCAATGTATTATAATGAGTGACTTCGGTTATCTTGTTGGTAAAAGGAATGTGAATATGCTGCAATTTTGTTCAATAACTTCTCTTACATTTCTGGTAAAACGTATGTGAGCACACTTCTTTATAAAAAAAAGGTATATGAGTACTCTTTCAGTAACTTTGTATTAAAATTATTTGTAAAAGGTGTGTGAATATTACTGAAGATGGATATCTGTCTAAATAAATTATCACTACTCTTAATTGAAGTTGTGATGATAGAAATTGATGTGAAGTTGAATTGCATTTGAGGTACAAATTAAATGTTTTACACAACTTCGCAAAAGTTTATTTCCTCTATTTGGTTTCATCTTGTTTAGAATTAATATTAAAATATTATACTTCTGCGCTCAAAGTCAAAGAAGAATATTGGAGCTTTTAGGAAAATAATATTATAGTAACTCATGACGCTACTAAGAACAGAAAAGAAAAAGGAGAAAGAAAAAATATATTATGCATATAGATGTGAGTAACTTCACAAGAATAAAGGGCCATCTGAGGTACTTATTACAAAGAATAAAATATGAACAGAGCTTCATTAAAACTTACTCTGGTAAAGGCTGAAAAAGACAGTTTTGTTACCTTTTATCGGAATTGTCATGTAGTAAAATGTGTGAGAATTTAACTGATGAATTCTTAGTGAAGATTGAAAAGACAATCTTTTGTACCTTGTGGCAGTTTTATTATCATAGTTTTTGACACTCATAGCTGTTTTTTACCCTACACCAAAATTTTTCTATTTGTGTGAACAATATTCACGATTCATATTGATGAAAAAAAGACGTAGTACCACTAAAGTCCCTTGAATTGAGAGATATTACTCTAAAATATTCTAGGTTTATACCTTAGTGTATGGAAACCTTGGGTAACAGACCAATGTGAATTCAATCTCACAGCTATAGGTCATCTCTAGCACTTTTGGTGATGATCTTACTACCATTGAAGTTGGTTGGCAGGTTTTTTCTTGAGCACCAAATGTATCAATATGCCTACAATTCAACAATATATATTTAACTCAAGAAGTATTGGTGGAATAAGATATAAATCCAGGTAAGCCTAATGAAATTTTAAACAATAGCTTCTCACTTACATTCCCAGTACCTTTTACTTTTGGGGATATCAATTCCTTATCCATCTATACCAAATTAAGAAAAATCTAAGATTTCAGAGACTCACGTAATATCACGTTTGAAGGAATTTTCAACTACAACAGGATTTTAGATCATTAGTAGAGATGCATCACCAATCTTATTCAAACAAAAGAAGTTACACAGAAGCAATTATTCCAACTCTCTAGATAAATAACCCTTGGCAGATTACAGAGCCCAACTTGATTAAAATTGAGGTGTAGTAGTTGTTGTCGTAGATATTTATATTTTCATATGAAAAGGAAGCAACAATAATTTTAAATTTACCTACTAATCGAGGGCTATATGGTATGACGCAGCAACATGATACCCCTCAATTGTTCGCTTCATATCGTCAAACTAAAAAATGACATACTCTAGTTTCTTGCAACAGATCTCGTTTGATATTCTTGGTACATAGTCACACTTCTCGAAAGGATGATATTCACATGCACTTTTGATTTCTTCTCGAAATATGACCTGGATGTCCTTGATTAATTGCATGAACTCACTGCAATAGTTGTTAATAAGCTCCTTCCTGGGGCCACTCGGATTTTCCATTTCATCCATTACACCTCCTTCTAGCTCTACAACTCTGACTATCTTCTTCTCAACATTTTGCAGTCGCTCTAATGAAGTATTCTGTCTTTGTGAATCCATGGTTTTCTGAGGGAAGACGGTTCAATGCATTTTTCATAGACTTTGGTTCTAAGGTCTTAGACCTTCAACGACGACGTGTATTAGTGGTAGAAGTATGGTAGTCTTCAGTCGGAGATGGACTCAGCTTTGAGCTTGGCTGGTTGGAAGGTATTTTGAAAATTTACGGCATAAATTGATTATTCTAATTCGAGGTCCATTTACTTAATTATTATAGTAGTACTCTTTGCAGTCCTTCTTCATCTGTCGTTTAAGATTTTGGCTCATCCCATTAAGAAAACTATTGATTAGTAGCATTAAGAATAAGAGCTTGCAGGTGCGCACCACTAATATTCTTTTTATTAATCTGCTTGAGAAAATAATTTGTTTCAAAGTCTTAACATTTTACTTGCTCAAGGGAGGCTTCTATCATCTTTATTTGTCAATGAATAAGCGATTCACAATAGAGATGTAGGATACTCTTGATAGATGTTATATTTTTATGTGTTCATAGTGTTATGATGGGTTAAATGGATTACTCAGGCATCTTTATTCTTCTACAAATATTTTGTGCAAAGTTTTGTTCTAAGGATCTGGCAGTTGATAGTTATATTATCCTCTTGGAATGGCACTTGTGAGCGTGGATTTCACCAGTTGTGTCTGGAGCCATCCTTGTTGAAAGAAAACAATAAACTTTTATTATCCTGTTGATAGTTGTTCTGAGATGTTTTGTGTTTTCAAGTATCAATTAACATCATCATACTCATGGTCCTATTTTTCCGGGTTATGTTCACAGCTCCACCTCTTGATGAATGCTGGCTTGGTCCTGGTTGTGACTGAAAAGTTCACTATATTGAATTGGATTAATGATCTTCAAGGAGCAAATCTTTCTATCACTGACAGTTGGGACTTGGGAGGTCACATCTTGATCATTCTTTTTGGATAGTCAATAGTTAGTTTTTTTATTGTTATAATCTTAAAATTTATTTCTAGATTTTTGATTGTTATAGTCTTAAAAGTTGTTCCTAAGTGTTTTTTGCTAACATGTGTAGAAAGTATATCCGAGTGAGGCTACTTCTGCATTTGGGGAAAAGCTGAATGAAATATCTGGACTTCTATCAGATGACTTGGACGATGATGACTACAACCCTAAAAGTCCAGATGTAGAAAAAAATAAATTGAAAGATGAATCTAGTTTTGGTGAATATGATTTTTACTCTGCATAGAGGTTGGACTACAAAAAGCTGCACGATGTAAGCTTCTTCAATTTTTTTTATCAATATAATTTTCCATACTGTTAGCATATATTGCAGTTGCTTCAATTACATCCACCCATTCAATAATATTTTGTTTTATATTCAAATGTAAGATGGTTGACAACTGTAAGCATATCTTTGTTGTGTTCTACTATTAACATTTGGGGTCAAATTTGTTACAACAAATTGGGTTTGTGAGCTCATGAGTTGATTGACGAAATTAATTGTTATTTAATATTTGGAATGAATGATATTTGGTTTAAGGAGTTGGTTTGATTGGTGGAAGTACTAAATCTGTATTAGTGCTTCATAACGAAGAGAGCTCAATATGCTTGGATTCTTTTCTAGCTTGTGGATGTGTGTGAATTTCATTGGGTACCTTTGGGAGCAAGTTGTAGTTTTAGCTTAGATATTGTTAAAGTTGTAGTTTTAGTTTTAGAGATTATTGAAGTACTACAAAAATTCACAAGTACTAGAGAATAATTAGTTTGCACTTGGTCTTTTAAACTCAATTTACAATATTGAAGCTAAACACTTAAATTAAGCAATTAATCATATATGTCACTTTTATCCTTTCAGTACAGTTCAATTTCTTTACCCTTTTTCTAGTCGGATATTATTTACTAAATTACTAGTTAGAATTATCTTTGAAGATGCTAATGCGTAATCAAAATATCTTACTAAAGCATCAGAAAAGAAAGTCAGATAAATACCATTTCATATTATCTTGTATAACTAATAGATTAACTATGTAACTTATGTGATGCTATTTGAATGTCTTCTCTTTAATTTCATCCTCCTGACTGTAGCTTCCGGTTTATATCTCATATATTTATCTCATATATAGTGTATCTCTATTGCTTGTTGGTTAACTTAGTTCTCTTGTGTTTTGTTGGTTGTCTGCCAAACTCAACTAATGATCAATTGCGAAGGATTTCATATGGTCTTATATGTCTTAATCTTGAAAAGTCTTGGTCATTGAATGAATTATAAATTGTGTTTGCTTTTCTATTTTGGGAGTTTCATTCAATTTAGTTCTCTAGTTGAATAAATTGTCTTTTCTTTCTTTGATCAATTTAGTTCACCTGTTGATAAGTTGTTATGGGCAGTTCCTAGAAATTGTGTTTATTTTCTTCATAGTTAATCTTGATTTTGTGAAAAAGAGAAATAGAAGAAAAGAGTAACTATAAGGATTTTTATTACTAATCTTAGTATGAACTTGTTCTTTTAATAGGTCAAGAGTTTATTTTTTTAACAGGTCAAGAGTTTGAAGTTGGAAGAACCTACACCTGAAGAAAGTGCAACACAAGTATAAGAGATTCGAAGGTTAAAGATCAAGTTGAAGCACAAGATAGACAAATTCTCTATTTCATTATAAATTCTTTATAGATATTTTTATTTGTACATGCTGCAAGCTGATTTTTTCCTTTTTTAAGGAGTTAACAAATGTAATGTCATACAATTTTATAGGTACATTTTTTGTATTGTGATGCTTTAATCTTTGTAATTAACTGTGAAATGTTATATGAATAATCATTACTTTTTAATGTTTTCTAATGTGTGTATATTTATACATTGTGAATTCTAAGAAAGAATAATTATTTGTTTCGTTAATGTTGAAAGTTACCAGACAACTGACACAAGTAAAACTTTTTTTATCTAAAAGGACTTTCAAAGATAAGATTTATTATCGTAGATAATGGTATTTAACAACTGGAATAACTATTAGCAAAGGGAAAATTTAGTCATTAAAAGGTGGTATAACAACCATATTTTACATAGTTGTTATAGGTTTTCAATGACTGGATTTTTAATCTGGTCGTAAACTTTTAACATCGGTGTTTTTAGTGACCGGCGACGATAAGATTTTAATCGGTCTTTATTGACTATTAACGACCAAATTTTTTCTCGTTAAAAGTCTTTTTTCTTGTAGTGCTTGTCCTTTTTCATATAAGTCGATGGAGGGTGTGATCACTGTCAGGACCCTCTAGTCAGGTGTAGGCACACAGATTGTGCCTATTGGCAGCTATATACACTAGACTAGGGACGAGTAAGAGTAGTAGTCACAATTAGGCCGAAGTGGTCAAATGCACCTTTTGAATGACTAGGTTTGTAGATTGTAACATAGTGTCCCTAGTTGGGATAGATCGTGTTTCGTACTGCCTCTTGACTTGAATAGCTAAGAGGCTTCTAGTTGTACAAACTTCTTTCGGAGCTATAAATTGCTTACGGAGCTACGATGCTGCTAATGCTTACGGAGCTATAGATTACTTACGGAGCTATGATGCTATATTGCTTACGGAGCTACTAAATCGCCTACAAGGCTATATATTTCCTATATGGACTAAAGTAAGATCCTAAGGGGTCCATATTGAAGTCTTTTCATTTGTGGACTTCTTCTATGCTGCAGCAGCATTACAGACCCTTCGCAGAGCCTCGTGTGCTCGGGGTACAGTCACAAGGGCAAAAAGGCCCGAACTCAATTACAGGAGCCCAGAAGGTTCCGGTATTGTCTCAAGAGACTAGGTATGTTCAGTTACAGTTACTTGCAAAGTCTCAGCGGTACCAATAGGGGTATATAGACTGATTGGTGCCTGCCAGGGCTTATGGGGGCCTAGGTAGATTATCTCTATGTTGATTGTACCTTCCAGGATTATAGGGGCCAGGTTAGGTTCTTGTTTGTATACTTGCCTGCTAGATATAGCTTAGGAATGTATAACGTGCAGCCTCAACTCTTATTTGTGTAGTGGTTTATTAGATGCAGGTTATAGACCAGAAAACTTACAGCTTAACTTCTTCCCTTGTCGCTGATTACTTTCAATTCTTTTTTAGCTTCTATTCTTCTTTTATTACTGCCTTACATATTCGGTACATATTGTACAGACGCCCAACTATAGGGCACTGCATACTTGCCTGCAGGTTTAGACAGATAGGGTTTAGGACCTCCGTTAGCAACTATTAAGAGTCAGTAGATCTGTCAACTCCTTTCATTCAGAGTTGCCAGGTTGTAGAGGTTACCTGTCTTTTATTTGTATAGCATTTGGGTAGGCCGGGGCCCTGTCCCGACCAATATTTTCACTCTTAGAGGCTTGCAGACTACAATCTTCAGTTAGTGGTTCATGTTGGCCGTGTGGAGCCTATATTTGTTATGTTTTGTATGTTGGCCGTGTGAGGCCTAGTATAGCTTTCAATTAGCATCCTTGTCAGCTATAGTATGAACATGACTGCCTGTTTTCATTCTGTTATAACTAGACGACATGATGGTCTTTTCGGCCCGCATAGGATCCCTTTACAATTGTGTTGCTGGGTTAGTTGTTTTCTTTTATAGGTTGCTATGTGACTTTGTCAACCCGAGGCTGTGTTTACAACCGAGATATAATAGTTTGTTTTCTTGATTCCGATTCGCTGGTAGGAACCAGAGGTCCATATGCTCAGTTAGGTCAGCCCGGATCCCAGTGTGGCATTAGGTACCAGTCATGCCTCCCAAAGTAGGGTGTGACACATGCATAAAAACTTATGACACTGACCCAGACAATTATCAAACGATGTTTTTTCCCGTATGCTCTCAGTGCAAAGAAGTCCCAATCACTCACAACTCTCAATCTTTGCAATTTAATACAGGGTCTGTGTCAAGTACACTCACTCTCACAAAGAAGTTCACACAATGCACATACAAAACCATAGGCTTGCCTTTACTTTTTATACCTCAACTGGTTAGAAGATTGAGTTCGGATCACGATAGGACTTTATTAATCTTCTAATATAGGCTTGGGGATAGGTATGGTAGATATGGACATAGTGACTCAACTGTCACGAGCTGAGCATAGGCTAGAATAGAGACACGGGACAAAGAACCCCGAGAGGCTCCAAGTTGACCCATGTCATGAACATAGTAGCTAAGGACGTACAACAAGTGGAAACAAAAATAATAAAACATGCTTAAGCATAAGTCTGCATACATATCAATCTAAAACAGAATCAACACGGACAAGCTTATTTTTTTTACATATTGTCTGAAAAGTCGCTAACATAACTGATGAGCTGATGGAACAACATCCCCTACTAGCTCGACAAAAGTTTGAATCTAAAATAACATAATAATGGATAACTGAATGTCCTCGAAGGATGAGGACTCACCAACATTGGCTAAAACATGCCTAAGGGAAAAACAAGGCTAATGATACGGGTGAGTCTGATCCCTTGGACCTGTGTCACGAAAAAACACAACATAGATTATGCAGTTAGTACTTGGAATGTACTGAGTATGCAAGGTAAGTAAATATGGACAGTTAAAAATACATAAGATTTCATAAGAGTAGGACAATATGAACATGAAGTAAATATCATAATATAAACATGAGGGCTCAAGGTTTTCAAACAATTTATAATCTAGTCATAATCATAATCATAAGAGATACCTTATAAAAACATAACTTGAGCCAAAGTAACATAAACATGAGAATGCATAAATCATGAATAACAATGAGAGAACTCGTCTTAACCAACACCATCATGATAGAGCTTACATAATGCCCCAACTTTTCGCTCAAGTGGGAAGAGCCATCCTAGGATTTCCAGGAAAGGGACCTGCATGATGTGATATCTCAAGAGATCCATAAATATATGTATATACCTACGGTGGCACGTAGTTATGAGACCACAGGGTTTACCTAAACGCCGGGTCTACTCGGCGCTAGACACAACTCACAAAAACATGCACATGAGGCTCATATAGTAATCGTGAAATGATTCATGAATTTCATGGACAAATAAATCACAACATACTTGATCATACTTGAAATACATGATTAGCCATGAATAGGACCTGTGAGTCGGCCAAGAGTCATAAATTCATAAATCACGAAGAACATGCATACTTGTGAAAATTCATATACTTGATATCCATAAATCCATGAAAAGTACTTGAAGAGAAATCATAACATGAATCATAAATCATAATTTAGGCTTGGTAAGATAAAAATCATAATAGAATCATATCTTGAATTTTCATGAGACTTTGCATAATTGGGCATAGATTGACTTGAATTTGAAACATAAAAATTATAGACAATTTAAATATAAAATCTGCCCATAGATCTTAAAATAACATTTAGAACATGAAGGGAATTAACCCATAATCAAATCAAAGAGAATTCCATAAATTTGGGCTTAAAACTCTATAAGATCTTAAACTCTCTAGAGCTTCTTGATCACGGGCAAAAATATCATGCTCGTGATACGCTTTACAACTTAAATTAGTCGGGTTGTCTAAGTTATCTAATATATTTTCATGTGATTTTATATAAATGTGAACATATGTGCTAACCAACATGATTAGCCTTTGTTTTGTAGGTTTTGATGACTTTTGAGGAGCTAATCCATGA
>JACEIK010015741.1:3432-17724 GCA_018107945.1 Datura stramonium | reverse complement strand
TAGATTTTGCCCCGTAGTCCAGTCCCTGTGGGATCGATACTTGGATTACTTGAGCCACTTACTACTTGTTCGACCACGTGCACTTGCGTGTAGTCATCCAAACAGCCGAACAGGTTCGATGTGTTTGCTTAAGTTGAGTTTCTACTCTTGCGATATCTGGTATATCTGTTGATCTCCAGTCTAAGTCTTGTACTTATTTTTGCCTTTCATACTCGGTACATTATTGTACTGACACCCTAGTAGAGGCAATGCATTCATGCCTGCATGCAATGGCGGGTTGTAGATCGAGTTCTTGATTGCTGAGTGGAATTCCATTTGTGTTAGTGCGCTCCAAGTCTTTCGAAGTTGCTAGATGTTTGAAGTGAAGGGTAGTTCGGGGCCCTATCCCGATCACTTCATTTACTATTGTATTCATAGAGGCTTGTAGATGTCTATTTTTGTAATAGTGTTGTTGTAGGCTAGGTTAGCAATATTGTATAGTTGTTTTCCATTTTGTGGCCTTGACGTCCTATTCTGTATCTCTTGGTAGGTCTATTAGCTAGCTTCTTTTTCTATAGTTTTAATATGATCTTATAGATGTTTTGTAATACCTCTAAAGCCCTAGGATAAGACCCGAGGGTTGAAATAGAGNGCTCGTACGGAGAACTTCATCAAGGTTGAGGATTACGAACTATGAGATGTTTTAATATGATCTTATAGATGTTTTGTAATACCTCTAAAGCCCTAGGATAAGACCCGAGGGTTGAAATAGAGGAAACGGGATTTTCTACACCAAGTCATAGAACGAGTCATCTAGTTACCCGTGAGGTGCACCACGAGTCGTCAGGTGACTCGCGGGGAGAAGGGAAGGCTTGGTTGGATTTCTTGGTTTGGGGGTTAACCACGGGTGAGGCCATGAGTCGTGGTCAGCACCACGCGTTGTAATGTTAACCGTGGTCAGGAGTTTGACTCAAGGGTTGGAGGTTTTGTTAGTGCTCCTAACGACTAGTCACCACGAGTCGTCGAATACACCACGAGTCATGGTGTCCCTTTTGGTGACCAGTGATGATGAGTTCCAGTGCTGGCAATGAGAGATGACCACAAGTCGTGGGTCAGTGACGATGAGTCATCCAGTCCCTCGTTGGGACTGGCAATGTGTATTTTCCTGCGAATTTGGCAATGTGTATTTTCCTACAAATTTATTAAGAGATTTTCCGTAATTCCTAAGTTCCTATGACCTAAAGTCTATCGTTTTAAGCTCAGATAAATGTGTTTTAAGAGGGTTTAACTCATTCTAATCCTATTCCTCTCCATGCATGCAGGCCTAGTAGTTTCTAAGGGTGATCAAGCTTAGGATTCATCAAGTTCTTCCCCAAATTCCTTTGGGAATTCAAGAGGGTTGTGTAATCAAAATTTCCTAGGTATGTAGGGTTATGAATGGGTGTATTCATCCAATCCCATGCCCAATCCCTCTTAAATTTCATGTGATTTCTAAGTTGATGAATCTATGGGGTTTTATCCAACTTGTGAATTCTCCAAGTATCTATCATGGGTATTCTCTATGCATGTTTCAAATGTTGAATTATGATTCATGGGCATGTTTGATAATGTTTTCAATTGCAAATTATGATTTCAAAGTTTCACAAATAAGATACCCACCTATGGAAGTTCATGAAAAGATGTGATTATGATCTATGCTTTTAGTTATGATGAGATGTTCATGATAAAAGTATGATTTCGAATTACCCATGTCTGTTTTAATATTTTGAGTAATCAATGTCTATTTCAAGCATGTTTAAGTATTGAGAAAGCACATATGATCAACTATATTTTGTGATTTATCTAAATTTCATGTTATTAGCTTATCACATGGTTTTGGAATCTAGACTCCCACTCTTGTTCAGCTTGTGGTATGGTTCAAGCCAAAGACCTTTATGTTATGTTTTCAGAATATGTATGTCATGTCATGATTCAGCCTCATCACTAGACGATGGTCAGCTTTGTTGAAAAATGATGGAGAGCATATGAATATTTTTGGGAGTAGTGTCTAGCTCCGAGTAGGCTAAGGGTCAGGCAACCCTATGCCTCAGAACTACGTGCCAACGTAGGTATGATTAGATTATTTGGACCTCCCTTGTGAGCTTCGCCTACCCCCAAGGGCCTTTAGCTTGATATTGATATCATGGTTGCGTTCTTAGCCCTGGCAAGGCTTTGGACGGCTCTACCCGCTTGAGTGTAATAGTTAGAACCACATAAGCCCTATCATAGTAATGTCGGTTATATGACGAGTCTCCAATTGTTCCTCATGATTTCAGTTATGGATGTTGATAAGTCATGATATTATGTTTTCAACAGGTTTGAACCAATGTTCAGTATTACTTATGATTAGCAGTTTTCATCTTTGTGTCATTCAATTCAGTTATGATATTCGGTTATGTTTAATTCATGTTTTAAAATAATAGCATGCAAGCCCTAGTCATAGACTCTTATGATGGAATGTTTATGATATGCATGATCTCTGATTTTACTTAGTGGTTTTACTTGCCTTGCATAATCGGTATATTGCATGTACTGGACACATACTTTATGATGTATCATTTCATGATATAGGCTCAGTCCCCCCGCTAGCCAAGTCTTCAGTGTTAGCATCTCCCAGTTAGAGTTGGTGAATCCTCATCTTACGAGGGCCCTTCTTATCAGTTATATTCAGTATTTTCATTTTCAGACTTTAGTGAGTTAGTTGGGGTCTTGTCCCATCAACTCGTCAGTAATAGAGGATTATCAGACATAGTATGTATTCATCTTTGAACTTGTGTTATGTGTTTAGTTATTCGATGTTATTAGATTTTCAGGCTTTTGCTATGTTATATGTTTGATTCCCACATTTAAAATGTTGAGCTTTGATGTTATGTTCATGCCATGGGTTGACTTGGAGACTGTCGGAGCTCCTTGTCCCGTGTCTTGATCCGAGCCTATATTCGGGTTGTGAAAAAACTTGGTATTAGAGCATTAGGTTTTGAAGTGACCTAGGGTGTCTGAAAACCGCATTAAGTAGAGTCTTTTTCATGGGTGTGAAGCATGCCACACCTATGACAAAGAGGCTACGAAATATTTATAAAATGTTCCCTTCTTTCATGATCAATGTTGTGCGGTGAAATGTCTCTTTATCCTCCCAACTCTGCTATACACATTTGTATAATCATGCCTCCTCACCGAGTTAAGGGAAGAAGAAACGGAAATGAAAATGGCCATGAGAATGGCAATGGGGATGGGCACCAGCAGGCCCTACCAACCCCTAAAGATCATATACCTAAGCAGGTTGCTCACATAGAGTTCGGGAAACCATACAAATTCTAGCTCAGGCTTTGACCGCCCAGGTCAAGTAACAGAAGGTAGCGCATGCCCCTCAGAATGGGAATGTGTCAGCGGCGAGAGTCAGAGATTTCCTGAGGATGAACCCTCTGGTCTTCCTTGGGTCAAAGGTGGACGAGGATCCACATGAGTTTATTGTTGAGGTTGAAAAGATCAACTAGATCATAGGGTTGACCGGGGAGGACTGTACAGACTTAGTCTCATATTTGTTTAAAGGGGTGCGCGCATTTGGTTCAGGCAATGGAAGGATAGCAGAGAAGTTGGAGCAGGCCCCATTGGTTGGGGTAAGTTCCATACCGCATTTATAGATCGATTCTTCCCACATCAGATGAAGGAGATTAAAGCAGCTGAGTTTGAGAACCTAAGGTAGGGTAACATGAAGGTTTAGGAGTATGATTTGGAGTTCACTCGCTTGTCCAAGTATGCACCTGAGATGGTGACAGATCATAGAGCACGAGTGAGTCGGTTCGTGCATGGGATAACACACTATTTGGTCATATATTATAGGACTGTGATGCTTCATTAGGACATTGACTTTCCTTGGATAGTACTATATACCTAGCAGATAGACGCGATACAAATGAGTGAGCGAGAGAGAGAGGCTAAGAAGGCCAAGACTGATAGCTTTGGATTCTCTTAGCAGAGACCTAGTGGTGGGCATCATCAGATATCCCATCAGAGATCATCATCCCAGTGTCGTCAGCTATGAGTGTGTCATCCAGATCTAGGCATGACCAGAGGGGACAAACATCAAGCTCTCGAGGTCAGGGAGCAGACCCTCAGAGTCCAGCATCCAAAGTGTGGCAGGTGTGGCCAAAGACACACCGGTCAGTGCTTAGCATGTTGAGGTGCTTGTTTCAGGCGTGGGAAGCCCAAACGTATGCTTAGAGATTATCCAATAGCTAGATAGGGCTATGGTAGAGGCCGAGACCCATCCACTAGCTCAGCAGCCCCACCAGCATGCTGAGTTCAACAGGGAGCCTCCACTAGTGTAGGTGGTGGTCAACATTAGAACAGATTCTATGCCCTCGCATCTCGTCAGGAGCAGGAGGCCTCCCCAGATGTAGTCACTGGTATGTTATGAGTATTCCACCTACACATATATGCATTGTTAGATCTAGGGGATACCTTATCTTTTATGACGCCCTATGTTGCTAGTAGTTTCAGAGTCAGTCTCGAAATCCTATCAAAACCCTTCACAGTCTCTACTCCAGTCAGTGATTCAGTTATAGCTCGACGTGTACATAGAAATTGCCCTGTCACAGTCCTTTAGAAAATCACCTCAGTAGATTTAGTAGAGCTAGTTATGACAGATTTTGATGTTATCTTTAGCATGGACTGGCTACATGTATGTTATGCCTTAGTAAATTATAGAACTCATACGACAGAGTTTCGATTTTCGAGTGAGCCAGTCCTAGACTGGAAGGGTAGTTCAGTTATGCCTGTAGGTCGTTTCATTTCCTTCCTTAAGTCTACAAAGATGATTTCTAAGGGTTGCGTGTATCATCTAGTAAGGGATAAGGGTGGTACGTCTGAAACCCCGACTATCCAGTCAGTTCATGTAGTGTGCGAATATCCAAAAGTGTTTCTAGATGATTTACCGGGAATTCCTCCCGAGTGGGCGATTGATTTTGGTATTGACCTTCTTCTCGATATGTAGCCTATATCTATTCCTCCTTATAGAATGGATCCAACTGAGCTAAAGGAGTTGAAGGAGTAGTTGAAAGATCTCTTAGACAAGGGTTTCATCAGACCAAGTAAATCCCTATGGCTGCACTAGTTCTCTTTGTCCTGAAGAAGGATGGTTCCCTTCGGATGCTCGTTGATTATCGACAGTTGAACAAGGTTATAACCAAGAATAGTTATCCTCTCCCCAGGGTTCGAGAGAGTGACATTCTGAAGATATCCTTCAGGATTCGGTATGGTCACTATGAGTTTGTAGTTATGTCTTTTAGACTAACGAATGCTCCTGCAACTTTTATGGATTTGATGAATAGGGTATTCAAGCCATATTTGGATATTGTCATGATTATGTTCATAGCCTATTCTTTCGGGCATCTGAAAGTCCATGAAAAGAACTATCTGACTCATGACCTCGAGTTGGCGGTGGTAGTATTTGCCTTTAAGATTTGGAGACACTATCTGTACGGGGTCCATGTGGATGTGTTTACGGACCACAAAATCGTACAACACATGTTTATCCAAAAGGATCTGAATCTACGTTAGAGAAGGTGGTTATATCTTCTTAAAGATTATGATATGAGCGTGCTTTATCATTTGGGCAACGCAAATGTGGTGGCAGATGCTATTAGCAGGCTTTCTATGGAGAGTGTGTCCCATGTAGATGAGGAAAGGAAAGAGTTAGTGAAGGATGTGCATCGGCTTGCACGACTAGAAGTTCGTCTTGTTGACTCGACGGATGATGGTGTCATTGTTAAGAATGGATCAAAATCTTCCTTGGTAACCGAGGTTAAAGCTAGACAAGATGAGGATCCTATTTTAGTAAAGTTGAAGAAAGCCATTCGAAATCAGAAGGTGGAGGTCTTCTCCCAAGGGGGAGATGGTGTTCTATGATATTAGGGACGTTTGTGTGTACCGGGTGTTGATGACTTGAAGNATGTTAGTATTGTTATCATATGAAATGCCTTATAGTATATGTATAAGTTGATGACTTGAAGGAGCGGATGTTGCACGAGGCTCATGGTTCAAGATATTCTATTCATCTAGGCACTACCAAGATGTACCGTGACCTACAAGAAGTCTATTGGTGGAATGGCAGGAAGAAGGACATAGCAGAGTTTGTGGCTAAGTGTCCGAATTGTCAACAAGTGAAGATTGAGCATCAAAGACCTAGGGGTGTGTTTTAAGATATTAGTATCCCTACATGGAAGTGGGAGGAGATCAATATGAACTTCATCACAGGGTTTCCTCGTACTCGTCGAGAGTATGACTCTATTTGGGTTGTCGTTGATAGATTGACTAAAGCAACTCAATCTACCGGCTAAAACTACCGATTCAGTGGAGGATTATGCTAAGTTGTACATTCGGGAATTAGTTCGGTTTCATGGAGTGCCCATGTCCATCATATCAGATAGAGGTTCTTAGTTTACCTCCCACTTTTGGAGATCGTTTCAGAAGGGACTTGGTACTCAAGTCAGGCCTAGCACCGCATTTCACCCGCAAATAGATGGGCAGGGTGAACGGACAATTTAGACTCCTGAGGATATGTTAAAAGCATGTGTGATTGATTCCAAGGGTAGTTGGGATGATCATTTGCCTCTCATTGAGTTTTCATATAACAGCAACTACCGTTCCAGCATTTAGATGGCTCCGTTTGTGGCTCTTTATGGGCGAAGATGTAGATTGCCTATTAGTTGGTTTGAAGTCGGGGAAGCTGCATTGATAGGACCAAATTCCATATATGAGGCTTTTGAAATGGTTCATCTTATAAGGGAAAGATTGAAAACAACTCAGTCATTAAAAGTCCTATGCGTATGTGAGGAGGAGAGAACTTGAGTTTGAAGTTGATGATTGGGTGTTTCTGAAGGTATCTCCCATGAAGGGAGTGATAAGATATAGAAAGAAAGGGAAACTCAGTCCTCGTTATGTTGGTCCATATCGGATTGTGAGACGGGTTGGCAAGTGGCCTATGAGTTGGAGTTGCCCTCAGAATTGGCTTCAGTACATCTAGTGTTTCATGTGTCGCGTTTAAAGAAGTGCATGGGTGATCCAGCATTGGTTTTCCCGGTGGAGAGCGTAGGTGCGAAGGATAGTCTTAGCTATGAGGAGATTCCAATGGAAATACTTGATCGTCAGGTTCGAAAGCTATGAAATAAATAAGTAGCTTCAGTGAAGGTTTTGTGCAGGAATCAGAATGTTGAGGGAGCTACGTGGGAAGCTGAAGTAGATATGATGGATAAATACCCGCATCTATTCCCTTTCGCCTAAGTTTCAGCTTCAGGTATCAGTTTCAGCCCTAGTACTCTATTCAGTTTCATGTTTAGATCTTGTGCCCCAGTTTCTTTCATGTCAATGTATGTATGTGTGATTCATGAATTCAGTTCAGCCATGAAATTCAATCTGGAGTCATTCATTTCATTAGTTTCCAGCTTTAAATGCTCATTATTTCTTGTGACGGTTCCTTTCTCAGCTTTTCAGTATGTTTACCCACATTCGAGGACGAATGTTCCCAAGGGGGAGATATTGTAATACCCCTAAAGCCCTAAGATCAAACCCATGAGTTCAAATGACAAAAATAGGATTTTCTGCACCAGGTGACAGGACGAGTCGTCCAATGACCCGTTAGGTGCACCATGAGTCATTAGGTGACTTGTGGGGATGAGGGAAGGCTTGGTTGGATTTCTTGGTTTGGGGACTGACCAAGGGTGAGACCACAAGCCGTGGTCAGCACCACGAGTCGTTATGTTAGCCGTGGTCTAGAATTTGACCTGAGGGTTAGAGTTTTTTTCGGTGCTCCTAACGTCTAGTCACCATGAGTCATCAGGTACACCATGAGTCGTGGTGTCCCTCGTGGTGATATCACTACCTGAACGTAGACCCGATCATAACACGGGACAAGGAGCCCAGAAAGACTCCAAGTTGACCCATGGCATGAACATAAATATAACTCGATCAAGTAAAGTGGAATGCTTAGCATAATAACGTAGCAAAAGCATAATCATAACATAACATGGAAAGCGAAATGCAGTTCATACATGACAGCTGAATACTACGCATAGTCTGAAAGCCTCTAACATAACTGATGGGTTGACGGGAAAACATCCCTAACTAACCTGACAAATCTAGAAAACTGAACATAAGGAATAACTAAGATCAACTATTCCTTAGGGGATGAGGATTCACATATGAACGAGATGCTAACTTTGGGAACGAGCTAATGACGGTGCTGGATTTGAAGATCAGAGCCTGAATCATGAAATGATACAACATAGAGTATGCAGTTAGTGGAATGTACCGAGTATGAAAGGAAAGTAAAATGGATATTTAAAATACATAAAAGCTCATAAGAGATCATAAGAGTCGGACAACATGCTCATAACATAAATATCATAATGTAACATAAGGCTCAAGGTTTTTAAAACATTCGTAATCCATTTGTCATCATAGTCATACGATAAAAACTTTATAAATCATAACTTGAGCCAAGGTAACATAAACATAACATGCATATGACACGCGGAGCAATGGGAAGACTAGTCATAACCGACAACATCATGGTAGAGCCTTACATGATGCCCCAACTATCTCACTCAAGTGGGCAGAGTTGTCCCATGCTTGCCAGGCAAGGGATGTGAATTATGTGATATCACGAAAGAGGGGATCCATTAACATTGTAAATATATCATCATGAACCTACGGTGGCACGTAGTTATGAGACACCAGCGTAGTCCTTTGAACGTCGGGCTACTCGTGCTAGACACTACTCCCAAAAACATGCATATTAGTCTCGTACATAAATCATAAACAATATTCATGAGATTCATGGTAAAATAAACATTAACATTGTTGCTCCCTTTACATACATGTTTAGCCATGAATCAAGGGCCCATAAATCGGCCAACATCATAAATCGATCAATCATGAAATCCATATCATAAATTGTAAATCATTCTTGAACATGAGGGCATTTCCCAATGCTTTAACATGCTTGAAAAATACTCAATTCACTTGAAAATATGATTACAAACATGGGTAACTTGAAAACATGCTTTTCATCATTAAAACTTCATCATACATGAACATTGTTCATAAATCTCACTGTCATAAACTTCTCATAAATAGGCATTTTATATTTATAAAGCTTGAAACATGATCTTATGAAAACAACGTAAAAATTTCCCATGATTTACAATTCAATAATAAAAATACATTTAAACCATACCCATGTAGAGAATTAGGAATTTCATGCATTGGGTTAAAACCCCATAGAATTAACATAGGAAATTTCATGATTTAGAGAGGGATTGGGCATGAGTGTAAATGGACTCACCCATTCATAACCCTATATACCTGATTAAAGCTAATTCTTACTCTTCCTTGATTGCCCAAGAGGAATTTGAGAAGAATTGGGAGGGCTTAAGCTTTTGATCTCCTCTATAACTCCCTAACTTGCATGTATGGGTTCAGAATAGGCTAGATGAATTAACCTATCTTAATACCCCCTAAAAATAGCTTAAAACGACGTAGTATAGGACCCTAAGGCATAGGAATGACGAGAATACCCTTAATAACTTCACAGAAAATAATTGCTCATCAATCCCCACGAGGGACCTAACGAGTCATTGTCACCAACCACGGGTCGTTACATCGATCATTAGGTACACTGTCGAGGTTTCACCTGGGACTCATAACGGGCCATCATACGAATCATAGTCGCGGTCACCACTCGTTATCTCCACTTCTTCAAACCTCGGATCATTAGTTACCTGCTGCCCACAACCCATCCCACAAATCTTGGTGATTGACCATTAATTGTGGGGACCCTCCGTAGGGTACAATACTAGGCCCTCTTCACTTTCCTTAATCCCTTTCCCAAGATTGACTTAATGAGTTGAACCTCACCACGAGTCCCCTCACAACTAGTGGTCTTCTAAACGGGTCACAAATGACTCGTTCTGTGACCTGGTGCAAAATTTTTAGTTTTCTCCATTTCAACTCTCGAGTGTTATCTTTGGTCCTCTGGGGTATAATAGGTGACCGGTGATGATGAGTTCCAGTGCTGGAAATGATAGATGACCACGATTTGTGGTCCGTGATGGCTTCTCTGCTGACCACCACCCTCGTTGGGACTGACAGTGTGTATTTTCCTGCTAATTTATTGACGACTTTTCCATAATTCTCTAAGTTCTTAAGACCTAAATTACGTCATTTTTAGCTCAGATAAGTGTGTTTTAAGAGGTTTGAAGTCATTCTAATCCTATTACTCTCCATGCATGAAATCCTAGTAGATTCTAAGGGTGATCAAGCTTAGGATTCATCAAGTTTTTCTCCAAATTCCTTTGGGCATTCAAGTGGGTTGTGTAATTAGAATTTCCAGGGTATGTAGAGTTATGAATGAGTGTATTCATCCACTCCCATTCCCAATCCCTCTTCAGTTTCATGTGATTTCTAAGTTAATGAATCTATGGGTTTTAACTCAACTTGTGAACTCTCTAAGTACCAATCATGGGTATTCTCTGTGCATGTTTCAAATGTTTAATTATGCTTCATGGGCATGTTTTATAATTTTTTAAATCACAAATTAGGATTTCAAAGTTTTATAAATAAGACGTTCACCTATGGAAGTTCATGAAAACATGAGATTATGATTTATGCTTCTAGTTATGATGAGATGTTCATGATGAAAGTATGATTTCGAATTACCCATGTCTATGTTCATGTTTTGAGTAATCAAATTCTATTTCAATCATGTTTAAGTGTTGGGAAAGCCCATATGATAAAGTATGTTTCGGGATTTAACTAAATTTCATGTTATTAGCTTACCACATGGTTTTAGAGTCTGGACTCCCACTCTTGTTCAGCTTGTGGTATGGTTCAAGCCAAGGCCCTTCATGTTATATTCTCAGAATATGTATGCCATGTCATGATTTAGCTTTGTCACTAGACGATGGTCATCTTTGTTGAAAAATGATGGAGAGCATATGCATGTTTTAGAACTAGTGTCTAGCACCGTGTAGGCTAAGGGTCAGTCAATCCTATGCCTAAGAACTATGTGCCAACATAGGTATATTGTAATACCCCTAAAGTTCCTAAGATTAAACCTGGGATCAAAACTGAAAGTTGGCTGAAAACTAGGGAAAAGAGTGCAAGACGGACGATGTAACGACTCGTGGTTGGGAACCATGAGTTATTGTTAGTAGTCGTGGTTGGTATGTGACACTGGCAGTTGGGGATGCCTTGGGTCATCCTACGACCTGTGGTATCTAGTCATTGTTGGAGTTCTAGATTTCCAGTGGACTTAACAGATGGATACCACGACTCTTTGGAAGAAACCACGAGACGTGGTGAGGCTCGTTTGAGGGATGTTCAAAAGCTTCAAGGGGAAACTAATGATTGATACAATGACCTGTTAGAAGGAACGAAGACTCATCCTGTCGAGCCATGGTATGGATCCAAATTTAAGTTCTTGGCAGTGTAGACGATGGATCGTACCACGAGTCGTGGTATCCTCCAATGACTCGTAGGCACGTCCTTGGGAACGACCAGTGCAGGTTTTCAGAGTAATTTCATTAAGGGTATTTTCATTCTTCCTATGCTCTAGGGCCCTAAACTACATCGTTTTAAGTTATTTTATGGGTATGTTAATATAGGTTAAGTCCCCCTAACCTATTCATACTCATGCATGTAAAATTAGGAAGAATTAAGAGAGATCAAGCTATTCCTTAAGCACTTCTTCATCAATTCTCCCTTGGGCTTTCAAAGAGTGTTGAAATCTGATCTTACCCAGGTTTGTAGGGTTATGAATGGGTGTTTTTGTTCACACCCATGCCCTATCTCTCATAATTTATAAAAAAAATCAATCAAAATCTTATGGGGTTTTAACTCAAGTCTTGTAAAATTCTAATGATTTATTAATGGGTTATTATAATTCATGATTCACATTATATTTTACGAATTTTGATCAGATTTTACAACTATTTTGACTATAAGATTATTGATTTCGATTTCTAATAAATTAAGCCTAATTATGTATGATCTATGATGAATCGAGTTATATTTTTACTTTAATTATTTATATTTACGAACCCATCATGATTTATGATTTGAAATATGGATTTATTCAAATACCCATTATGATTTGATGATTTGCAAAGTATATGTATGATTTACAAGTATGCATGAAACCTTTGATTTATGAATTATGTTTTAGCTGACTCACGGGCCTTATGTCATGGCTAGTTCATGTATGTACAAGTATTTTCATGATTATTATGATTTAACTAGCCCATGAATTCATGCATATTATACTATGAGCACTATATATGTTTAGGGAGTAGTATTTCACATCGTGTAGGTTCGGCGCCTAGGTTCTGCCCCGGATCTCATAAACTACGTGCCACCATAGATATGTTGAGATCTCCCTTGTGACTGTCCCCGGCCCAAATGGCCCTTTTCATGTTTGATCACATCTTTCATTGTTCAACCCTTGGCAAGGTACGAACACCCTCCCAACTAGGGTACAAGTCGGGTCCATGTGTCCTCTTATGGGGTATGTCAGTTAAGAGAATCTCCCACTGTTCCTCATGACTTATGCATATTTATGATCATGTATATTGGCTCAAGTCATGTTAAATGAAGCTTTTCTCCTATGATTATGATTACAATTGTACTACGAATGTTTTGAAAACCTTGAGCCTTATGTTATGTTACGATACTTATGTTATGAGCATGTGGTCCTACTCTTATGATAATTTATAAGTTTTATATATTTTTTAAATGTCCATTTTATTTACCTTGCATACTCGGTACATTCCATGTACTGACCGCATACTTTCTATGTTGTATCGTTTCATGATACAGGACCCGGCTCTCAGGCTCATCTCTATCCTTAGTCCATTCCAGAGTTTGCTATCAGCTTGTTGATGAGTTTTCATGTTTTGAGGGCCATATGACTACACACTTATGATGTTCTTTTGTTTCAGCTTTGGCAACGTTAGTTGGGGGTGTTGTCCCATCAACCCATCTTATATGATAGAGGCTTTCAGACAGCATATAGTATTCAGCTGATGTGTATGTCTAGAGCTTCCGAATGTTGTGATTGCTATGTTATGTTTATTTTTCTGCTATGTCTTATGCACAATATTCCTCATTAAGTGAAAGAAGTTAGATATGCTTATGCTATGGTTCGACTTGGAGCGTCTCAGGGTTCCTTGTCCCGTGTTACTGTCCAGGTCTATGTTCGGGTCATGACAAACTTGGTATCAGAGACATAGGTTTGAAGTGTCCTAGGGTGTTTGAAAACCACGTTAAGTAGAGTCTTTTTCATGGGTTGAAGAGCTCCACACTTATTAAGAAGAGGCTACGAGACGTTTAGGAAATGTTCCCTTCTTTCATGATCTATGTCGTGCAATTAAAAGACTTTCTATCCTTCTAATTCGCGCTATTCGCGACTGCAGAATCATGGCTCCTTGAAGAGTGAACGAAAGAAGAAATGGAAATGGTTAAGGCCACGGAGATGGAAATGGTCATGGGCATCAGCAAGCCCCACTTGTTCAGGAGCCCCAAGCACCAGAGCCAGTTGCCCAAGCTGAGTTTCAAGTAGCTATCTGAATGTTGGTGCAAGCCTTGACTACTCAGGTGAACTAGCAGGCGGTTGCTCATATTCCACAGAATGGCAATGCGGAAGCAACTCGGGTTAGAGATTTCTTGAGGATGAACCCGCTGGAGTTCCTTGGGTCTAAGGCGGATGAGGATCCGCACGAATTCATCGAGGAGATTCTAAAGATCACCCAGGTTATGGGGGTGAAAAATGGAGATTGTGTTGATTTGGCCTCCTATCATCCAAAAGTGGTGGCGCATATATGGTTTAAGTAGTGGAGAGATGCTACGACATTGGGTGAAGGCCCTATAGGTTGGGAAGAGTTTCATGCGCATTTCTGGATCGGTTCATTCCTCGTGAGAGGAGGGAACTAAAGGCGGTCGAGTTTGTCAATCTGAAGCAGGGTGATATGTCAATTCAAGTGTACATTTTGGAGTTCACCCATCTATCGAAGTATGCGCCAGAGTTGGTGGCAGACCATAGGGCTTGAGTGAGCCGATTTGTGCATAGAGTGGCGGATTACCTGGTTACGGATTTTAGGATCACCATGTTGCATTGGGATGAACGTGGTTAGCAGGCAGTTGAGAGGACGAAATTCTAGGGTTAATTCTCTTCCTTTTTCTCTTTAATTTCAATTGCTTGTATGAATTCTACTTGTTTGA
>JACEIK010015740.1:0-17726 GCA_018107945.1 Datura stramonium | reverse complement strand
TCTTGGGCAATTAGAGAAGTGGTAAAATCATCCCTCCCAGGTATGTAGGGTTATGAGTGGGTGTTTCCTTCCTCACCCATGCCCAAATCTCTAGCTAAGTGTGAGAAGTTCCTATGATCAAGTTATGTAGTTTTTTACCCAATTGTATAATTCTTCAATTTCTATACATGGGCCTATTAGATTATGTTTCTATTGATATTGATATCATGGTAGCGTCCTTAGCCCTGGCAAGGTTTTGGACGGCTCTGCCCACTTGAGTGTGATAGTTTGGACCATGTAAGCTATATTGTGGTATGTCAGTTAAGTAACGAGTATCCCATTATCTATATGATTCAGATTTGCATATTCATTACTCATGGTTATTATTTTATACATGCATGTTCTAAAGGAAAGGTTTGACTCATTCTTCAGCTTTTCTTATAAATGTCATATTTTAGCTTTGAGTCATTCAAATCAATTATGATGTTATGAAGCTATGTATGGTCATGTTATGAAAGGATTATGATTTCTGAAAGAATGCATGCAAGCCGTCCTCTTAGATTTAAAAGTTTATGATATGATATGAAATGCTTAAATGATTTACTTTACTTAAGTGGTTTACTTACCTTGCATACTTGGTATACTCCACATACTGACCGCATACTTTCTATGCTGTATTATTTCATGATAAAGGACCCAGCTCCAAGGCTCAGCCCCATTAGTAGTCGGTTGTCAGAGTTAGCTCCTACTGGGTTAGTGAGTCCTCATCTTTTGAGGGCTAGACTTTCAGTTTTCCTTATGTATTTTCAGCTTCAGTATTGTTGAGTTAGTTGGGATCTTGTCCCATCAACTCATCCAGATTAGAAGCTTTTTAGACTTATGTATGTGTTAGTTTCGGATGCTTATTCTGATGTTATGTTGAGTTAGATTTCCGCTGAGTTATATTAATGATTTCATCAGTTTATCGAATTATAAGTATGCTTATGCCATGGGTTGACTTGGGGTCTCTCGGAGTCCCTTGTCCCGTGTCTACTATCCTGGCCTCCGTTCAGGTCGTGACAAACTTGGTATTAGAGCAATAGGTTTTGAAGTGTCCTAGGGTGTCTAAAAGTCGTGTTAAGTAGAGTCTTTTTCATGGGTGTGAAGCGCGCCACACTTATGATGAAGAGGCTATGAGACGTTTAGGGAATGTTCCCTTCTTTCATGATCTATATCGTGCGATGAAAAGTCTTTCTATCCTTCTAATTCATGTCATTCGCGATTGTAGAATCATGGATCCTCGAAGAATGAACGGAAGGAGGAATGAAGGTGGTGAAGGCCATGAGGAAGGAAATGGTTATAGGCATCAGCCAGCCTCACCAGTTCAGGAGCCTCAAGCATCGGAGTCAGCTTCTCATTCTGAGTTCTGGGCCGCTATTCGGATGCTTGCACAAGCCTTGACCGCTCAGGTCAATTAGCAGGCCGTTTTGCATGTTCCGAAAAATGGAAATGCAGCAGCGGCTCGAGTTAGAGACTTCTTGAGGATGAACCCACTGGAATTCTTGGGGTCCAAGGTGGATGAGAATCCGCATGATTTCGTTGATGATATTTTCAAGATCACCCAAGTCATGGGGGTGATTAGTGTTGAGTGCGTGGAGTTGGCCTCCTACCAGTTGAAGGGGTTGCGCAAATCTGGTTTCGCCAATGGAAGGATAGCAGGGTCGCAAGAGCAGGTCCAATCACGTGGGAGGAGTTTCAGGTTGCATTTCTAGACCGGTTCTTCCCTCGGGAGATGAGGGAGTTGAAAGCAGCCAAGTTTGTGAATTTGAAACAAGGGAGAATGATTGTCCAAGAGTATGCCCTTGAGTTCACTCGCCTATCTAAATATGCCCCAGAGTTGGTAACTAAACATAGAATGCGAGTGAGTAGATTCGTCCATGGAATTGCAGGTTATTTGGACAAGGACTGCAGAACAGCCATGCTACACCAGGATATGGACTTTCCTCAGATAGTGTTGTACACCCAGCAGATAGACGCGACACATTCGAGAGAGAGGGAGGCTAAGAGGGCTAGGACCGAGGACCATAGGTTCTCGCAGCAGAGGTCTAGTAGTAGGTACCGACAGCAGACCCACCAGAGATCATCAGCCCTAGCATCTTCGGCATTGAATGTGCCATCCATACCTAGACATGATCAGAGAGGGAGAGCATCAAGCTTAAGGGATCAGAGCAGTATACCCGCAAATACTAGCATCCCCGCTTATCGCAGGTGTGGTCGAGGGCACACAGGCCAGTGCTTGGCAGGTTCAGGTGCTTGTTTCGGGTGCGGGCAGCCCGGACACATGCTTTGAGATTGTCCAAATGCGAGGAAAGATTAGGTTGGGGGCCGAGGCCTAGCTTCTAGTTTAGCAGCCCCTCTCGCACGCTCAGCACATCAGGGGGCATCTACTAGCATAGTTGGCGGTCAGCGTCAGAACAAATTTTATGCTTTAGGTTCCCGTCAGGAGAAGGAGGTCTCCCCGGATGTGGTCACTGGTATGTTCCGATTTTTCCATATTGATGTATATTCTTTGCTAGATCCGGGGTTACCCTGTCTTTTGTGACACCATATGTGGCCAGTAGCTTCGGAGTTAGTCCTGATGTCCTGTTAGAACCCTTCTCAGTTTCCACTCCAGTAGGTGACTCAGTTATAGCTAGGCGGCTGTATAGAGGTTGCCCAGTCTTAGTCCTTCATAAGGTCACCTCAACAGACTTGATAGAGTTAGCCATGATCAATTTCGATGTTATTCTCAGCATGTATTGGCTATTTGCATGCTATGCTTCAGTTAATTATAGAACCCAGGACATAGAGTTCAGATTTCTGGGTTAGCCAGTCTGAAAATGGAAGGGTAGTTTAGTTGTGCCTGTATGTCGAGTTATTTCCTACCTTAAGGCCAGGAAGATGATTTCAAAGGGTTTCATGTACCATCTATTTAGGGTTAAGGATGTCGAGTCCGAAAAACTAACTATCCAGTCAGTTCCAGTAGTACGTGAGTATCCAGAAGTCTTTCCTGATGATTTTCCAAGTGCCCCTCCCCAGCGGGAGATTGATTTCGGTATAGATCTTCTTCCTGACACGCAGCCTATTTCTATTCCTCCCTGTAGAATTTCTCCAACCGAGCTAAAAAGGCTGAAGGATCTGCTGAAGGACCTATTAGATAAGGTCTTTATTAGGCCGAGTAAGTCTCCATGGGGTACATCAGTGTTATTTGTCCGGAAGAAGGATGGTTCGCTTCGGATGTGCATTGACTATCGGCAGTTAAACAAGGTCACCGTTAAGAACAAGTATCCCTTACCCAGGATCGACGATTTGTTTGACCAGTTTCAGGGAGCCAAGTGTTTCTCCAAGATTGATCTCAGATCCGGGTATCACCAGCTTAGGGTTCGGGAGAGTGACATCCCGAAAACCGCTTTCCGCACTTGGTATGGTCACTACAAATTTGTTGTTATGTCTTTTGGACTAACCAATGCCCCTGCCACTTTTATGGATCTAATGAACAAGGTGTTCAAGGCATATTTGGACATGTTCGTGATTGTGTTCATTGATGACATCCTTATATACTCTCGGAGCGAGAAGGAGCATGCTGCTCACTTGAGAGTAGTGCTTCAGACCCTCAAGGATCGTCAGTTGTATGCAAAGTTCAGCAAATGTGAGTTTTGGTTGGACTCTGTGGCATTCTTGGGCCATATGGTATCGAGTGAGGGCATAAATTTAGATTCTCAGAAAATCGAGGCGGTGAAGAATTAGCCCAGACCGATGAACCCATCAGATATCAGGAGCTTTTTGGGCTTAGTGGGTTATTATCGGAGATTTTTTGAGGGTTTTTCGTCTATTGCGGCACCTTTAACCAAGCTGACTCAGAAGAAGGTAAATTTCCAATGGTCGGAAGCTTATGAGAAAAGTTTCCGAGAGTTGAAGACTCGACTCACTTCAGCACTAGTGTTGACCCTACCCGAGGGTACTAATGGTTTTGTGGTGTATTGTGATGCTTCAAGAATCGAACTTGGGTGTGTGTTGATGCATCATTGGAAAGTGATAGCATATGCCTCAAGACAGTTGAAAATCCATGAGAAGAATTACCCGACCCATGATCTTGAGTTGGACGCGGTGGTATTTGCATTGAAGATATGGAGACATTACTTATATGGGGTCCACGTGGATGTATTCACGAATCACAAGAGCTTGCAATATATGTTCACGCGAAGGATCTCGATCTTCGGCAAAGGAGGTGGTTGGAGCTACTAAAGGACGCTATGACATGAGTGTCTTTTTATCACCCGAGTAAGGCTAATGTGGCGGCGGACACGGTTAATAGGCTCTACATGGAGAGTGTGTTCCACGTGGATGAGGGAAAGAAGGAACTGGTGAGATATGTCCATCGACTTGCAAGGTTGGGAGTTAGATTGGTCGACTCGGCGATGGAGGTGTTGTTGTGCAAAACGAGTCGAGAATGGAGTCCTTGGTGACTGATGTGAAAGCTAGACAAGATAAGGGTCCGATTTTAGTAAAGGCGAAGGAAGTCGTTTGAAGTCCGAAAGTGGAGGTTTTCTCCCAAGGGGAGATGGGGTGTTGCGGTACGAAGCGCTTCTCTGTTTGGTATTGATAATTTGAGAAGTGGATATTGCATGAGGCGCATGGATCCAGGTATTCTATCCATCTGGGTGCCACCAATATGTATCATGATTTGCGAAATATATTTGTGGAACGGCATGAACAAGGATATTGCAGAATTTGTAGCTAAGTGCCGGGCTGACCAGTAAGTGAGAAAGTCGAGCATCAAAGGCCGAAGGTGTACTTTAGGTTATTAGCATTCCCACTTGGAAGTGGGAAGGAATTAATATAATTTCATTACAGGCTTACCTCGTAGTCGCCGACACTACAATTCCCTTTGGGTGGTAGTAGGCAGTTGACCAAAGTACACGCGCTTTCTCACCGTCTAAACCATATATTCGGCGGATGATTATTCCAAGCTGTATATCATTAGTTGGTGAGATTACATGGAGTTCCTTGTCTATTATCTTTCAGACCGAGGTACTCGGTTTACCTCTTAGTTTTGGCGGTCTTTCCGAAAGGGCTTGGGACTGAGATTAAGCTCGGCCACCGGCATTTCATCCGCAATCGGATGGTCAGGCGGAGCGGACAATTCAAACTCTCGAGGACATATTGAGAGCTTGTGTGATAGACTTTAAAGGTAGTTGGGATGATCACTTTTCCTTGATCGAGTTTGCTTACAATAACAGCTATCACTCAATCCGAGATGGCACTTGGTTCGAGGCTCTGCATGGGGCGGAGTTGTAGATCGCCATCGGGGATGGTTTTGAGTTGGTGGTGAAGCTACATTGATATGGCTAGACTCAGTTCACGAAGCTATAGTGAAGGTTCAGTTGATAGGGACGAGTAAAACCGCTGAGTCGTCAAAAGTCATATGCGATGTGAGAAGGAGAGTTGGAGTTCGAGGTGGTTGATTGGGTATTTACGAAGGTATCCCCCATAAAGGGAGTCATGCGGTTTTGGAAGGAAAGGAAACTCAGTCCCGCTATGTTGGTCCCTACCGAGTTATAAGAAGAGTTGGTAAGGTAGCGTATGAGTAGAACTGCCGTTAGAGTTATCTTTAGTTCATCCCGTTCTCCATGTATCACTCTTGAAAAAGTGCTTGGGTGATCAGGCTTTGGTCGTCTCGGTGGAAAGTGTTGGTGTGGGAGATAACCTTAGTTATGATGAAATTTCAGTTGCAATCTTGGATCGTCAGGTACGGAGGCTGAGGAACAAGAAGTATCTTCGATAAACGTGTTATGGACAAACCTGGCATGTTGAGGGGAGCTGCGTGGGAAGACGAAGCGGTTGTGATGGCTAAATACCTCATGTTCTCTATCGGCTCCATTTAAGTTTGAGGTATCAATTTTTTGCCTAATTCTCTAATTAGTTCACATTGAGTTCATGTGCGCAAGTTTGATTTATGGTACCAAATAGATGTATGTGATGTACGAGGTCGGTTTAACTATGTAGTTCTTTTCGGAGGTAGTCATTCCGTCGAGTTTTGGTTTTAAGGTCGGTATTTTCATATGATGATTGCATGTTTCTGAGTTTTATGTGTGTTTCTAACATTCGAGGATGAATGTTCCCAGGGAGATCACGTATACCTCGGGAACCCAGGGATCAGACTTGGGAGTCCAAGAAAACGGAAAAATGTAAAACTTGTGTCGCAGGCACGAACGAGTCATTGGATGACTCGTGAGGGATAACCCACGAGTCGTCAGGTGACTCGTGGGAACTAGAGAGTTGGGAAGTATGGAGGAAAAGGTTTCCCCAACGACGTGGCAATGACTGTTAATTGAGACCCACGGCCGTTAGGTCAACAATGGGGTGAGGGAGAAGGAAAATAGAAGGAGGCAGTCCGGACCAATGTGCGGTAGGCTGACCGGCTCGTTGGGTCGAGGTGACGAGTCATGGTGTGGGTCATGGGATGAATTATATGTGAAGTGGTGTGATTGAGATAGTGGGCTCAACGAGCAGAATGGCAGTCGTTACCACGATCAGTCAAGTCGTCAGTTAGGACCACCTTGCTGATGTTTTTTACGTGAATTCGGTAAGGGCCTTTTCGTAATTGCTAAGTTCTAAGACCTATACTACATCGTTTTAAGGCTCATTTTATAGGGTTTTAAGAGGAAAACCTATTCCAAGTCATTCGTACATGCATGCAAACTTGAGAGTTTGAAGAGAGGATTTATAGCAAGTATTTAAGGTTTCCATTGGGATCTCATATTGGGCAATTAGAGAAGTGGTAAAATCATTCATCCCAGGTATGTAGGGTTATGAGTGGGTGTTTCCTTCCTCACTCATGCCCAAATCTCTAGCTAAGTGTGAGAAGTTCCTATGATCGAGTTATGGGAGTTTACCCAATTGTATAATTCTTCAATTTCTATACATGGGTACGATTAAATTATGTTTCTATTGATGAATTGTGAAGCATGGGCAGATTTTAAATTATTTTCAAATCAAAAATTGTGTTTTCTAAATTATGAGATTTAATGCCCATGGATGAAGTTCATGCAGAAGAGAATGATGAATGTATGATGATGAGATTTGATGATGAAAAGTATGTTTCTAAAGCTACCAATGATTATGATATTGTTTTCAAAATGAATTGAGTAGATCCAAGCATGATAAGTTTTGGGCATGGACCTTATATCAAGTATGTGATGTAGTATCTCTAAAGTAAGCTTACCACATGATTTTGGAGTAGATTTTCCCACTTATATTTGAGCTTTTGGTATGTTTTGAAATAAAGCTTCTCATGTGCATGAACTCATAATTGAAATGTATGTTATCATTGAGCTTTGTTTTCATACGATGTCGGTTTTATGCATGATTTCATTATTGAGCTTTGTTAAATGACAATGTTGAGCTTCATTTCATACGATGTTGAGTTTATGCATGATTCCATTGTTGAGCTTCATCAATAGACGATGTTGGTTTCACATATTGATGTAGAGCATTGCATATTTTGGAGAAGAGTCTATCCCCGGCCCTAATGGCCCTTGAGCTTGATATCGATATCATGGTAGCGTCCTTAGCCACGACAAGGTGTTGGACGGCTCTGCCCACTTTCCCACTTGAGTGTGATATTTGGGACTACGTAAGCTCTATCATGGTATGTCGGTTATGTTACAAGTCTCCCATTGTCTATATGATTCAGATTTGCATATTCATTACTCATGGTTATTATTTTATACATTCATGTTCTAAATGCATGGTTTGACTCATTATTCAACTTTTCTTATAAATGTTATTTTAGCTTTGAGTAATTCGAATCAGTTATGATGTTATGAAGCTATGTATGGTCATGTTATGAAAAGATTATGATTTCTTAAAGAATGTATGCAAGCCCTCCTCTTAGATTTTAAAGTTTATGATATGATATGAAATGCATAAATGATTTACTTTACTTAATGATTTACTTTCTACCTTGCATACTCGGTACATTCCACGTCTTACAGCCAGCATTACTTTCTATGTTGTATCATTTCGCGTCTGGAGGACCGACTCCTACACTGGCCCCATTCATTGTCGTTTTGAGTTAGCTCCTACTGGGTTAGTGAGTCCTCATCTTTCAAGGGCTAGACTTTCATTTTCCTTATGTATTTTGACTTCTTATTGTTGAGTTAGTTGGGTCTTGTCCCGTCAACTGCGTCAGTTAGAAGCTTTGAGTATTGTATGTGTTAGCTTCGGAAAAGCTTGTTACGTGTTATGTTGAGTTAGACTTCCGTTGAGTTATATTGATGTTTCGGCGGTTATCGAAGAGTTGTAAGTATGCTTATGCCATGGGTCGACGTGGGGTCACTCGGAGTCCTTGTCTGCGTGTCCCAAGCTCAGACTGCATTCGGGTAGTGACAACTCCTAAGCTACTTTCTAATTAAATAATAACACAAAAATAAAACATTAAGCATGATGTTTCTACTAGATAGCATGCCTAAGGAAAAGAAATACACGGTAAGAAAAACCCTCAGACGAATCTAAAATCCCAAAAATACAAATACACCCGCCCATAACTTTAAAAAGCACGATTCGTCCTTGAATCATATAATATAAAGCAGAAGGAAGGGAACATACCTGTGGCCCACTAAGCAATCCAGTCATCTATGGAGGTGTACCTCATTGCAATCATGGCGGTGGCGGACGCACTCAATGGTGTATCGGTAGGGGGAATGGTTACCCACTCAGCAGTAGCGGTCGCCTTAACGACCTCCCGGAATCACTGAAATTTGAATGTGGCTCGCTCGAAGGGTCCTTTCCACCTGCAAGCTCTGCATGGGTAGTGGTGGAGCAAACCGCTCCCCTTGCTCTCTGTACGGCTTCCGGGCCTATGCTCATGTCGTGAGTTTGTTGGCTCTTCAATCTCGCCCCCTTGCGCTCTTTCTTTTCTCTCTTTATCTTCTTCTTTAGGGTCTCATCTCCAACATCCTCAGACCCTCTTTTCTCTTTTTCCCTCTCAGCTTCTGTAGGCTACCAATATGCCGCCAAATCAAGCTCGTCTATGCCAATGTTGAGGTCGGGAAAAGTGGGGGGCTGCTATAATTGTGGTTTGCCGTGATGACGGCTCGGCCCTTGGCTCACGGGATCAAACAACTCCTCACGGAGGCTACCCGTGTCTGTCTGCTTGGCCATACGCTCACATTGAAGCGGCTCTCGAAGCTATCCGGCCTAGTATGTAGGACGTGCATCTACCTCAATCTCGGCCGCTACTGGGCTCTACGTTCCTCCATCATAGGCGCCACCTTCTTAATAGCTACGTTCGAGTCTCTTGGACTGACTTCTGAGAAATTCTGGCTTTTAGCATGCCAGTGAAATTACGGCTCATGCCCCTATAGGTGGTGCGAGGCGGAGGTCTTTGAGGCTACCTGCAAATGGCCAGGCATTTGTAGCCGAGTGTCTCATCCTTCTCCTGTGAAGTGGGGGCATTCACCTTTGCGCCCCCAATTTTTTTCGTAATATTGGAATGCGGTAGAAAGTCGTGACCTACTTATGGGGATCATTTCATCCTTGATTAAGCCAATATCTGCGATTCGCTGCCCTCCGATCAAGTGCTCCTCACCACGACACACCTTAATACGCCTCACATTATAGCCTAAATACGAGACTCAGAAATGGGATGGTAGTGCTCAATCCCATAGCCCAATCCCTAATCTCCTCTGCAATAACCCTTGGGATGTTGATAGGGTCTCTGGATATGATACATGCCACCAATGCTGCTCTGTCTGTGCTGGGGGTATTTTCATTCATGGTCGGGAGCCAATCGGTGGAAAATAACATCCATGAGGCTTTTGCTATGAAGTTTAGTGAATTCTTTGTGACCTGCTTGTCATTAGTGACCCATTACGCTTCTTCTTTGTCCTCAGCGGTAACCCCAGAACAACTACTAAATCTGCCTCCGCCTCATCAATGCCCAACTACTTGATCTTTTTCACTTGCATCCACTGGTAGTCATACTCCGGTGTAGTGTGTGCTTGTATGAATTGGGGCCCATATAACACCCAAGCAATAGTGCGCTTGTATATATCAACATTGCGGCTTCTTTGACGCTCTCAGCTTAGGGTGATCTTTCAATTTTTGCCCTTTCTTTGATTTTTGCTCCATGGTTGCCAAATAATTGGCATAGAAATCTCGGAAGATCTGCGGTTTTTCGATCGGGTTCTAGCCATCCCGGTCAAACCCATAAAAGCTAAATATCCTCTTCCATCTCTCTACCTCATTCGGTGTATTGGTGAGGATTCACGACTCTCTAGCAGATACTCCACCTAGGCTTATTCTTGGAGGTGAGAGCAATACCTGACCATAAATCTCCTGGGCTCCTGGTACTCTCCACCCAGAGTAAGTCTGATTCTCCCCTAGGCGAGTGCACTCTGCTTTCGGCATTGGTTGCCTGCTCCTCGAATCCCGGAGCTTCCGGTGTCTCCATCGCGAGATGCGGCCTGCTCATTAGAAGGCTGCCCCGATTCCCAGGCTCTTTCCTCAGCTCCCCTCCTCCAGACTAGGGAGCACCAGCGGATGGGCGGTGGCCACCTCGGCGTAGACTTTAGATTTCACCCATGTTGTTCGGGTCCCCTCGGTGTCGAGATGTGTCGACATTCCTCCCGCGAACCACTCGTGTGTTGCTCTTGTTCGGATTAGGAGGTTTCATATATCAATGCCCTCGGTAGTTGCTTTGGATGCTTTCTTTTTTGAGTCATTGTACACGGAGAAAAGGGTTAGAATTCCAAGCACGAGAAAAAGAAAGAAAGGAAAAAAAGTCCTCTATAATTTTTCACGGGTCTAAAGTACAAGTGTACCTTGGAGGTATGATCCATGCGAGACTCGTAATGTCACCAGTCAATGTTACGCCTCGAGTGCAGTAGTGCACCACAAAGGTACGATCCATACCATGAGTCATATGAGGATTCCCTTTGAAAACCCATGTTCTGTATTTTCCATGACTAATAGTACGAATCCTTAAGTCAATTACACAAGTTGTGGAAGGATCATACTATCACTTTTGGACTTGGCCCTTTTCGAGACTCACAGTACGATTTCAGGTATGACTTGTAGCCGGATACTACGACGATACTAGGTTTCTACCTCTTAATTTTTACATGTTTGGCTTGGGACATTGCCAACGAGCCATCCTATGAGTCGTAGTGTGAAACCACCCCGAGTCGTAGGAAAGCTTGTGAAGCTTGTCCCTGCTTATTTTAAAGTCAGTTTGCAGGTGCATTTAATTTTTTTGGGTACTTAAAACTCCCAGTCTAAGCATGCATTTGTCACGTTTTAACAATTACCCATTCCTCCCCTTTTTATTCAAAACCCGTAACTCAAGTTTTAGCAGTTCATGTGTAATCTTTTAACATGTTCAGTTCACTTGTTTGGACCAAACTACACGTAAGTGCACGTGGTCGTACTAGTAGTAAAGTGGTTATTTCAAACCAGTATCGATCCACGGGGGGCTAATTATGGTAGTAATTATCCTAATTGTTAGTGAACGATATACAGCTATGAAGGTAGACAACCAAACAAGTAATTTTTTATGAGTCAATATTAATAGTTAATAAGAACCTAAGTAAAGATTGCAAATTAGAAAATTTGAACAATAGCAATGAACAAAGGCGGGTTAAGGCAAACATGCGAGGATGTAATTGATTAATTAGAATCCAATCTTCTCTTAGGTTGTTAGTCGGGAATTAGCCAACCTTGGATTGGATTTTCGACTCCTCTCCAATTAAAGAATCATGAGACTTACATTACACATTTCTGTGATGCAAAACCCCATGCTCTAGCCATACATGACATATTCCATGAATGACTAATATGACATTACCGGATATATTTCTATTTTGGAGCGTAATCCTCTCTCAATTTTCTCAACTAAGAAGAGGTCATATTCCACCAATTCACATCTATCCAATTAATTTCCCTTTCAGAATCAAAATTGGAATTCTAGGATATACATTAACATTGGCCAAACATTAACGTAGTAAAAACAAGAGGTGATAGAACAACCATTATGAGAAGTAATGAAATAATTATTAATTACATTCCTCTACAATTATCCTTAACCTCAGCAAGAGGTGAATTAGCCACTCATTTGTGGATTAAACATCTTCAAAAAGTAGAATTTATACAAGTAATTGAAATTAAAGAAAAAGGAAGAGAATTAACCCTAGAAATTCTTACTCTCATTGCCTTTGCTAACCACGTTCTTGCTCCAAAAATTTCATATTGTTTAAAATAAAACCTAAGTGTGTTATTTATACTAGTGAGAATTTTTCCCGGAATAACTGGCAACGTGGCACGGAGTGTATCGCGGAGCATCCCCTCCGTGCCACGGCATTTGTCGTGGACCTTCAGCGAACTCGGCTTGCGGAGTAATTGCCTTCGGCGTGGCACGAGTGTATCGCGGAGCCTCACCTCAGGTGCCACGGTCATCGCGCACCTCCATTGGAACTTGGGGTTCCGGATAATTATCCTCGACGTGGCACGGTGTATCACGGAGCATCGGCTTCCGTGCCACGGAAATAACACCTCCTTTGGGTGACATAAGAAGGTACCTCTGGTGACCCCCTTCCCACGATAGTAGCGTGACACGGCCTCCATCGCGGAGCACCAAACTTAGCCCATTTCCTTGTCGACTTCCGTTTCTTGCTTCCGAGTTCATTTCCACACTTCACCAACTTGTAGATTAGCTTCCAAAAATTCCTTCTAGACTTCAAAACAACAGCAATCATGTTGGTTAGTATAAATCCCACATTTACATACAAATCATGAGAATGCACACATAAAGGTGGATAAACAAGTGAAATGGTATTAAAAAGTATCACTTGGGCATGCAATTCTGCCCAAGATCACTTACCCACAATTTAAACCTTGTTCGTCCTTGAACAATACTTTCATCTCATGAAGTGAAACCCACGCACTGGGATGTTGGCTGGCGACCATTCAAGCTACGGCTATAAGGATTATTTAAGATAGAAAATCATCAAGAGAGCATGTGGTTTTCATCACTAAAATGAAGTACACCCATTAAGACCTCCTAACCTCAAGAATTGATTCTCGATCTTGGAAAGCTAGGTACCAAATGTTGATGTAGACATCAGGCAATTTTAACTCTCGTCAAGCATGTGCCCTTGCAACACAAGGGAGTTACCCCATGTTCACCAATAAAATTTCCAAAGCACTACATGTGGGGGTATGTAAATAAGATTACTCTCACTCTCCCAAAGAATTCACAGCATCATGGTGTGAACTATAGCTTGCCCTTAGTGTTTTACTCCACTAATTTAAGGATACACGATGTAAGATCACGTAGGACTTAATGGGTTGTAATGTAAGCTAAGGAACTAGTAAATACTGGGCTAACCAATAAAGTAACTGGCACCTATGCGCTGTCATCCCACCTTCATTACGGACATTGCTTCTTTCTCAATCCTCTCCTCTTGAATTTTCTCTTTGTTTTTGTTCCCATTTCTTTAGGCACACTCGACTTACTAGCAAAGAGTATTTAAACAACTTTTTTCATTCATTGATTTTCTTACTCTCTACTATTAATTAATTAATTTCAAACAAGTGCACCTTTGACCTTTTCTTTAACTTTCACAACTTGTTTTCCCTTCCGTTTTCAAACTTCTCACTCCTTCACTCTTTGGGAAAATTGTTTTCTTAAGCGCTTAGGAGTTTTGGATCAAATTCACGGCTAATGAAAAAAGGATTAAGCTCGATTTGTCTATCAAGAATAGGCTAAAGGCTCGATGGGACTAACTAAGGATTTGCTTTGGCTAGTAGTTACATAGGGAGAAACTTTCGGTTCATTCAAAGAAATGCATGCTTTCCTACTCACATCCTTCATTTCGTTTAGTATACACACAGAGCAGTTCTAGACACTTCAAAATAGCATGGAATAGTCGTAAACCTCACACTCACTGCACACCACTCAACTTGGAACATATTCACTTGACTCTTCATTCCCGGAGTTAATTACACGAATTCACTAATTAAGCCTCGATCACACCGAATCGTATTCTAGGGCCTAGGTATCTCAACATGTTTAACACATTTGCATTCTTCCATACGAATCACACTTGCATCTTACAATCATGTGTAACACATACAAGAATGTCAAACCATTAATTGCTTCTACGTTTGGAAAAATGAAAAGAAAGAAAAAGAAAAACTCTAATCCTATCGACTAAATATCCCTTAAGACGGTCGTCATCTATCCATCATAGGGAACAATCGCTATCTACGACGTCGGTTCAAGGGGACTATTCTCGGAAAAAGCACCAAAATAAAAATAGAGAAACCCAAACAAAAAACTTTCGATAGAAAAAATTAAATATAAGTTAAAATTTTACACATCACGAAAAATTTACACATCACAGAAAATTTACACATCACACGCAGAAGCAGCTAAATATTTATTACAACACCAACTACTAAAATTTCATCAATTGCATAACGCCCAAACACGAGAGTCACGGGATTCTAATTAGCCTGATCCACAAAAACACAAACACAACGGAGTTGGCACCTAACTACTCCCACCCCACACTTAATCGGAACAAAAACATTGTCCCCGGTGTTCACATAGTGCAAATTTAAAAACAAAGTTTGGGTGGTGAAACTCCTGATCAATCAACATATTCAATCTCTTCATCGGAGTGCCGAGCGCCTCATCGCCAAGATCGGGAGGCTCGTCCCCGTCGTCCTCGTCAGGCTGATGTCTGAGTCCTCCCAGTCGTGTTTCTCGCCCGGTAGGGACGTCATCATACACGGGCTCTACAAATGCAGGCCTCGGCATAAAGCTCAGGCATGCTCATTAAATGGTCATCCCATTTTGAGCGCCACAACTTCGTCCTACATTGCGGGCCTTCCACCGATGCGCGAGTGACATATTGCATCAATACATTCGGGTCATGTATTGATCATCAGAGGATGTCGCTCGGCTAGTGCCAACACAGGCCAATATGTAGTATCAGGTGCCTTGGTTTAGTAACATCTAAACACTGTCAAGGCGAGGATGTAGTCTGGGGCCTCTTCCTCAATATCGTGGCCTCGAAAAGTGGTGAAGACCTCTTAAACCAAATAAAATTACACGTGCGGTTGGGCTCTCTTCATGGAGATGATCACATTTAACATTATTCAGCCTTTCATCAGTGCATAAACCAGACAAACTCTATCCCGGGTGACATCGAGTCATGTGCACCCTTGGGGATCGAACATGAGCAAACTATCTTCAACCATATCCAGAGCCTCTCTGTTCATGCGGGAATAGAATGATGTGCACGAGTGGTAGCCCCACTCATGTGCCGACCCCACGTGGCTGTCGATCGAGCTCCACATAAGGTGTCTGATATCCGCGTATGGTGGGTGATGTTAAGAGCTAGCGGGAGGACATGAGCGTACGTGTCCGCCCCGATTTCACATTTAAATGGTGTGGTTCAAGGTGACCACACCTTCCTACGATCTTGATGGTGTGGGTACATAAGTCGGGTTCCGGAGTTAGCATAGAATTCCCGGATAAGATGGAGATTGCACTCTCAGGTTCTTCAAAAATGAAGTTTAGCCTTGAGTGTCAATCCTATGTAGAATCTACTTGGGAATTCTGTGTGCTATCTGCTCCTCTAGGGAAGTACTTGGTTTACTTGTGTTTGGAATACCATTTCTTCCCCTCATCTTGTCACCCATACGGTTCCATACTGTCGGTGTTGCCCTCAAGGAACCGCTGGTGCTCTTCAGTGCTTTTCCCAATTCTCACTCTTTTACGTTTGGCGCCGGATGTGGATGCGCCCTTGCCTTTGTCTGCCTTCCGAGACATTTGTCTGTGCATTGGCTGTACGGTTCAAATGTTATTTGAAGCGCAGATTGGCTACGACTAAGGTTGAAGCAATTTGATCACCCCACACTTAGTCGTTAGCCGCAGTCAACACAATTATGAACAAGAAATTCATATTTTTCTTTTTTCGGTTCTTAATTTCCCAACATGTTCGGTGTATTCATACAAGTTGATGGAACAATGTCTTTGTACTACTCGAACTTCATACAATGAATTATGAAGAAATTCCCATCGATTCAATTATATAATCATGAGCACTTTGCAATTTGCGCACAACAACCTATGATAATTCTCTATTTTCATCCCCCGAAAATCCATCTTCTACTATAGCATAATCCACTTCAATCACAATATGTTTCAATTAAAACAACATGCACAACCCAAAATATCTACCTTTTAACTCATTTCTTCTTTTCCTATTTCAATTCTCAGCCTTAGTTATCAACATCGTAAGAATTTTAACAAATCATGTAACTATTGAGTTAATTTAATCACATCGATCATATGAACATAATTAATCCATAACTCGATTGATTACAAACTTATTAATCACTTCTTATTAATCACTTAGGGCAAAGTTTCATCACAAAAACATGTTCAAGAATCGAAATATTTAGCAATAATGAGAAAAAATTTGAGAACATACCTTTACTTTTATGAAATCAAAGAAGAATCGAAGAAATTTTCTCACTAGGTCTGTGGCACGTTGAGGGACAAGGGGTTTTGGGGTGTTGGTCGTGGAGGGTGTGAAGAAATGGGGAAAAATTAAGGGATTTGGGGGTTAAAAAGGGTGATTTCGTGCGGGTTTACCTGATGACCCGAGGTGACCCGACGCGAAATAAGCCTCAACGTGTCACGGAGGCCATCGCGGAGGCTCACTGGAAATTGTAAAAATTCCGGAATAAGCCTCAACGTGTCACAGAGGGTAACGCTGAGGCCCTCCTCCGTGACACGGAACCATAGAGGAGGCTCACTGGAAATTTCCCCAAGTTTTATTTTCTTACTTGTTTTTTATCATTGCGCGCTTTTGTATTTTGACCCTCCATTTCACCTGAAAATCATTCAACCACAAAATATTTGTCAGAAATCATAGGTTGCCTCTCAACTATTTCCAGCTCTTTTTTTTTCAATAATCCTAACTACTCTATTACATCACATTCACGGGTTGCCTCCCGTGCAACGCCTGGTTTACCGTCCCGGCTCGATGCTGTTCATCCTTAATCATCTACTAAAGTGATAGACGTCTTCTCTCGAATAACGTCTTCACCCCAGTAATGCTTACATCTCTGCCCATTCACCAAAAATGTGGAACTTTTATCCTCTTGCCACAATTCCACTGCCCTGTGTGGGGTCATTCTCACAACTTCAAACGGCCTTGACCACTTGGACCGCAACTTCCCTGGGAAGAGTTTCAAACCTCGAATTGAACAACAACACTTTTTGCCCTAGATCAAAGATCCGATGCACCATATGCCTGTCGTTCCACCTTTTAGTTTTCTCCTTGTAGCATTTAGCACTTTCATAGGCGTGCCATCGAAACTCGTCTAATTCGCTCAGCTGCATCAACCTCTTCTTTTCTGCTATCTCCGGATCCATATTTAGCTTTCTTATGGCCCAAAAAGCTCGATGTTCCATCTCCATAGGTAGATAACATGTCTTTCCATAAACCAATCTGTATGGAGAAGTCCCAATGGGTGTCTTGTATGCAGTTCTGTAAGCCCACAAAGCATCGTCAAGTTTGCTTGCCCAATCAATTTGTTGTGCATTCACTGTTTTCTGTAGAATCTGCTTAATCTCTCTGTTTGACACCTCCACTTGCCCGCTAGTTTGGGGATGATACGCTGTCACCACCTTGTGCCGCACCCCATAC